>JAQZBX010033443.1:0-25397 GCA_029593785.1 Cabassous unicinctus | reverse complement strand
AAATAAAATAAAATAAGTGTAGAGCCCTTTGGTTGATTTTCAGAGTAGTTCTGCATAAATCAAACCTTTCTAAAACCTGGTTAAGATGGGCAACAAAGAAAGTAGACACAATCATACTGACAATTTTTACTACTCAACATCAGCTTTGCCCAAGATTTTGTAGTCTGATTCCCTGGGATATGTGCTTATGTGTGTGCAGGCATGTGCGCATGTATTTGTCTACACATTTTGACAGCTGCAGCTTTTATTTCAATTGGGAGAACACTGCAGCCTGTCTGCCGTTTCTAATTATGCTTGCCCCACAAACAATTAATCCCAAGCAGTCTGTCTCATAGGTTTCTTAACTTTATATTTACATCACACTGTGAAAAAATAGTTTGAAATTTAATGTTAAACTGGATTTCAGTAATGTTTAAAATGGCTTTACATTTATTCCATGAATAGAATGGTGAAAAGAATAGGATCCATTATTGAAATTAACCTGAGTTTCAATTTGAAATATCCTTGTCCATAAAGCTGGAATCATTTAACTCTTTGTGAACTTCTGCTCGTTTGATTCATGTACAATTATAGTTTCACATTTGGTACTTACTCAAGAAAACTTGGAATAAAAAATGAGCAAAATTAATTTGATCTAAACTTAGAGTCATCCTCCAAGGAATCAGCTTACAGACACTTTCTGCCATTTCATGTGTTAAGTCATAGTTTTTTGGTGCTGTTTTCTTAAAATAATTTTGAAACAGATACTGATGCTTCTTCTCTGCTTTTGGCCTTTTTCATGTGGTTAGTGATGTCACAACAGCCTTCAGGGTAGAAGGTAAGTGTTGGCAGATGTTTTGTGTCAGGTCATGACTAACTTTCTTGAGAAACAGAAACTTAGTTCTTTGTATTTCATGAAATATGCATTGGTTGAGCTCACCATTGCCAATATGATTAATTGCAAAAGAAAATGCATTCTCAAATATATAATAAAGATAGTTGTAGATCTACGTTACATTTTAAAGTACAACCTCTGCTCTTAACACTTGGAGGCAGGATTTCTCAGGCTCTTTCTGCGCACATTTCCATAACGTCCCATCTCTCACTGTACTGGTTTCCTGTCTCCCCTCTGACGGAGGCCTAGGGGCACTGTGAATCTTGCCAGCTTCAATCTGGCCTTGGGAGCTGGTGGCTGGCGGCAGCGGCTTAGAATAATTCTGCTGCTACAGGGCGTTAGGAGTCAGCTGTGCTTCGCTGCACGAGTCTGAGCACATCTTGTTGAATTTGCAAGTCCCATGTACTGTCCCTGAAAGAGAGGCATTGGATACCCTCTGCCTGGAAGGGCCAGGAAAAGAGCCATGAATTGTCTTGGGTTGTTCTTCAGATTTAATTTCCTGTTAAAGAGGAGTCTTTCGTGCCTGCAACCATTTCACGCTGTACTAGATACATCAAGGCAGATGCTGTAAGTGCAAACTAAGGGTCAAATAATTATAATATTCTGTCTAAAACACAAGGAGAAAGCCAGGAAAATGTAAACCAGTTGAGTCACTGAAACAAGAGGTGTAAACCAGGCCGGTACTGTGCAGACTGAGATGTATGGACCACTAAGTAGATGGTGGAAAAGTTAGCCATTGTGACAAAATTGCAGCGTACAAAGCACTGTAAAACTCAGCAGCCTGGAACGGCAGTCATTTGTTCCCAAGGAGGTGAGGCTCGGCTAGGGGTCATCTGATTTCCACTGGGCTCGCACAGCTTCTCGGGGGCTGCTCTGCTCCAAGGGTCTCTCGTGTCCAGCAGGCCAGCGTGCCGTGCCCGTGGCAATCACACAGCAGAGGGCAGCCCAGCCTGGCAGCTGCCTCTCCAGCCTGTCATCCCATTTTATGTCACAGCTGCCAACATCCGGTTGGCCCAAACAAGTCACGTAGCCAGTTCCAGGACCAAGGGTTAGAGTCTGCTCTTGGGAGGAGGGAAAAACCTCAACGTGCTTGAGCAGCCAGTTAATGTCCACCCAGGGAACCCAGGGAGACCCATTGAGACTCAACCTTTCATCCCTTGAATCATTCAGGCACCGTCTTTTTAAAGGTGCTTTATACACATCGAATCATCACAACACTCTGGTTTTTAATAACAAATAAGGACATTGAGGCTTCGAAGACTTAACCAAGGCCACAGAGCTAGTGGATGACAGAGGCAAAACTCCTCAGGCCTGAGGGACCTGAGAGCTTCCGTCCTAACTCTTAGGCTAAAATGCTTTGCCTAATTATTTGGCATGAAGAAAATGCTTTCCTGTTGTTGCTAGAGGTTCTGCTAGCAGCTTGGAACACATAATCATTCTCATCTGAGCAGAATATAATTATCAGTATAATTTTGAGCTGCTGTAATCTCATTCTACTAGAAAATCACAGCATGAGTCTGAAATATTAGGAAGACTTTTGGACTAAAGAAAACCAAATGCCTGGAAAAAAGCTCCATATGTACAGGATTCAAGCGGCATCTGTGCGACTCATTACTGTCACTGTCTGTTGAATTTGTTCACCAGGTAACACAGGTGACTCATGGGGTTGGAGCTGGTGTGCCAAAGGGCTCCGCTTGCTTCCGCCTTATGCCTAACAAAGCATTTTATCATTTTATTTTGTGTCATACCTGGAGACAGTCTTTCTCCTCTGAGCCAACCAGATAAATACCTTCCCAAGGTGTATGTTCTTTCCATTCAAAGTAGCATGTTTATTATACTATACATCAAGTCTCCCCAACCCATGCCTCCAAGGCTAAGTCAGCTGGGAGTGTTAGTGGGCCCAGGGATGGGGACACGGACAGATTTGGCAGCAAAATGGGGAGCTGAGGGCAGAGGGTTGCTGAAGGAAGGGGAGCAACTCAGAGCAACCTAGATCCGTACGTGTTATAAATTATAGAATCTGGAGCTTGCTGAGACAGGGTAAACTCCAAACTTCTCTTTTGGTAGAACCTGTTATTTTTTGAAGAGACTAAAGGCAATATGAATTGCTAATGGTTACAAGTAAGTTAAAACTTATCCAAGGGAGTGGATGTAGCTCAGTAGTTGAATGCCTGCTTCCCATGTACAAGGTCCCAGGTTCAATCCCTGGTACCTCCTAAAAAAAAAAAGCCAAACTTATCCACCCTTCCAAGCCCTGAATATCTCCATGCCTAACGGTAAGTGCTGAGAAGGCACAAGCGACACAAAGATAAATAAGGCCTGGTGCTGCCTGCAGGGAGTTGGCAGTTTAGTTGGGGAACTCAAACTTGAGCAGATGCTGCCATGCACAGTTGAGGAATTGCTCAACGGGGTCGCCGTGTTGTAGTGAAAAGCATATGTGGCCCTGCCCTCGTTGACCTTGAGGTCCCAGGTTTCTCCTCCATAAAATGTGGACGGCGGATCCATCTTACTAGGTAGCTGTCAAGGAATCAGCCAACATGGTGCTGGTTCCTTTATCCAGCCTCATATGGGCATTTCTAACAAGAAGTGCTGTGAACTCAGAAGGGCGGGTCTGTATGGGCTGCAGAGGGTAGGAAGGTTTTCTGGAGGAAGTTTGGCCTTATCTAGTCTTGAAAGATAGGCAGGATTTTGACAGAGAGCAGGAAGAATCACACTCAAGAAGAGCAAACCTTAAGACCTAAGACGTGGAGGCTGGGATGAAGAAGCCACTATTAAGCTCCTACTGGGTACTCTGAACTATAAGTTTTGTCTCCTTAATTCTTGAGCGTTCAAGGAGGGTGGGTTTTGCTTTCCTCATTCCAAATATGGGGACATCAAGTTCCAAAGGTGGGTCCAAAGTCACGAGGCTGAAGCCCCTCGGGTCCAGAGCGCAAGCACATGCGTGGTGGTTTGGGGCTTGCCCAGCAGGCGAGGACTGTATAAATGGTTTCTTCTTGCTTTTGCACATCTAGGCCTCTGCTGGGTTAACATGGAAGATTGTTTGAGGAGAGAGTGAGAACATGAAATACCATCAAGTTCTGTAGCAGCATTTTACCAGTGTAGTGACTATGTCCAAAATACATGCGGCTATTCCTGGGGCAAGCAGGAACATTCTAGACATCTAGTTTTCTCCTTCACACAGGATTGGCGGGAGGCTATTAGGCCGATCCTGTGGGAGGCTCTTCCGTGTAGTGAAATTGCTGATTCTCAAGTACTGAGCCAGATTTATGTCATTTTCTTTTGAAAAACCTTGTCCTGTGCTGATGGCTATTATATAATATAGAAAGTATTTTCCGATCAGCAGTTCATTCCGAGCTTCCCTGTGCAGTTGAAGCTGAGGGAGCAGGAGCAGCGAGCAGGGTTGGTTCCAAGTATCTCCGTGGTCATTTTTCCACTTCATCAAAATGTGGTGGAAAGAACCCTCTGAGCGCAGCCAGAAGCGGCAGGAGGCGCCTCGAGCCAGACCTTGCCCCGACAGCCTGATGTCTAAGATCTCGTCTTGTCATGAGAACAAGCCTTTGAAGTAAGCACTGCTTCCACATCCTGTGGAAAGGAAACCAAGCCTCGATGGCGCGGATGTCCGTGTGATTTAGCTGCAGTGCTGGAGCAGGGCGTTACATCCAGGGCCGCCCAAGTCCAAAGCTGGTTCTCTCGACCACTACGCCGCCTTCTTGGAAGGGGCTCAAGGAGCTGCTGTTATTGAAGAAAGGATGTTGTCTTGGACACACATTCACTCACGGCCTTGGGTGGTCTCGCCCCACCCAGGTTTTTGTCTGGTCTTTGAAAGGCAAATGCTGGGTGAGATGACCTATTAGCTCCCCCTCTCTGTGCCATCTGCAATTCTGGGGTACAAGAAGCGGGAGGCTCCCTGGTCACCTTCAAGAACATGCGAGCTCCCACATGGCTTCCCACCTTGAGACCCCATGCAGACCGTAGAACATGCCTCCCTGTTCAGGACAGTCTGTTTCCGGTGAGTCTAATCGTTTCATCTAATTTTTTCACTCACTTGCATCCCGTCTTCCTGAGGATTTGAGGTCTTGAAAGTTAGAGGGAAACAATCGGATTACAGGCTGAACAACAAGATGGAATCCAAGTGAAGGCTGTCTACGGGACTCGAGCTCCAGCTGCGCACGTCTTCCTGGTCAGCTTTTCTAACAGGACAGGGGCCGACTGGACAGGCCTCTTCGCACAGACATGGGCCTGAACTTGGCCTCACCGTGTGGCAGACGAGGACCTTGGGGTCAGACCCATCTCCTGGCGGGCCGAGCCGGCCCAGACCCCGAGCTCAGTGGTGGCTCCAGCACGTGAAGCCTCCAGGCAGAGACAAGCAGCTCGGCTATCAGCTGCGCTGGAGGAGGGAGGGAGGCCCTCTCAGGTGGAAGCGGAGACGCTGAGCTGCGGTCCTCGGGTGTCCATGGAGCGGACTGAGAGAGCCCACAGGAGTTGAGAAGCCTGGAAAGCCAAGGCGGCCTGCAGCCAGGAGCTCCGGCTCAATGAGGCTGAGTGTGGCTCTGTTGAGCTGTCACCACACGGCTTGGGGCTTGAAGCTGGAGCGGAGGTGGTGGGCGGGCCTGGCGTGGGCCCGCCAGTGGCCCCCTCTTGCTGGGTCCATTAGCCCCACTGGGGCCCCGGGCAAGGAGCTCCTGTTGAGGGGCTGCCTCCCAACCAGGCCCTGGCCCCTGTCCTGGCCACTTCCAAATGGCTTCCCCAGAAGCCTGGGCAAGGGGCTTAGAGGTCAAAACGGAAATGGGAAGCCCGGTGAGCTGCTGGCTTGAATGGATAGGAAGGAAAGAGTGGTGTGGGGGTTGGCGGGGCCAGGCTCGCAGCGGGGAGCACCACCCCTGCCCCCCTGTGCATGGCCAGGGTCCCCCTGCCAGTCCTGCTGCCCTTTCTGGTAAAAGCCAGTATTCAGGCTTCCCTTGGCGTTTGCAGTGCTCAAGGTCAGGGCAATGATCAAATTTGCGCAGCCCTGAAGGAGGCCCCCATGCGAACTGCCCTCGGGCACTTCCCCAGTGGCTGCGTCTCCGTTTCAGGCCCCCAGGAGCAGGCGCTCACCTCGACCTAGCCGGGAGCCTGGGTGAGGCCTGTGCTCCCCACCACCTCCCCTGGAAGACGGGCAAGTCTGACTGGGCTCTGCAGCCCCCAACAGGTTTCTGGGCTCTGTGTTTTCCTTTAGTGAAGAGTGAAAGGTTTATTTGACTTTGCCATTCCCAAGAAAATGCAACTCTGCGGGACTCAGGAAAAGGTATGCACATATTGAATTAGTAACAGGATCCCAGGGAAGCAGCTGTCTTTCTTTTTTCATAGCTTTGCAGAGCTAGGGACAGTGCAGGAGGCGGACAGGAGAGTGTGTCATTCTCCAAAAAGCCAGACAGAAAAGGGAAGACGCAAGCAGTGTCTGCACACGGGCGACTTTACCCAGGCGCGGTGACGGTTCAGCTGTGTCCTGAAATGGGCACGCCGTGCGGGCCATGGCCACGCTGCCTTGCGCGGCTCTGCCGATGCGGCCTGGGCTCCCTGACCCTCAGCGGCTCTGCTCAGACCTCAGCCCCAGGCGGCTGCTGTGCTGAGAAGCCTCTTAGGCTCCCGGCGTGGGCAGGGCCCCCCAGCTCAGGGCCCCCCAGCTCAGGGCTGGGGAGACCTCAAAACCTTTGTGCCTGCAGCCTGCCTTAGGGAAGGCGGCAGGGAGGGCCTGTTCTGGGGGGCTATCCTGGGGGTGTTGGTCCTGAGGGGCTTGTCCTGGGGGCCTCTGAGCTGGATCTGCAGGAGGAGGGCTCAGGGTAGGGGCGCATGAATGGCTGGAACCCCAAGGACTGGCCGAGGCCCGGCCCCAACGTGTGGGCAGCTGCGTGGTGACCTGCATGCAGGGGCTTTGGGCGTGAATCACGCCCCCCCGAGACACATCGCAGGCCCAGCCCAGTCGTTTTGGGGGGAGCCTCTGAGGAGGTCATTAGGAAAGGCGGCCTCGGCCAGCACGATGCACGTCCTGGAGAGCCAGGCCACAGGGACGCGGGGCCCGAGGGGGCCGGAGGAGGTGGCTCGAGGGGCAGGCTGCCCAGTGTGGGGCTTGTGGGGCCACCAGGGCACCACGGACCTGGGAAGAGGCATGGCTGTAAATTCCTGCTGTCCAGTTAACCGGGGTGTGGCACTGGCCGGACAGCCGCGCACGCTGAGGCCAAATGGCCTCTTCCGGCCAGCGGCGCGATGTGACGCGTCCCCTCGAGGCCTGGGGGCACCCGGGCCTGTTCCGGGACGCCAATGCTAAGATTTTGTTTTGGCACAATGGGCTTCCAGTCGCCAAAAATACACTTAGCTGATGTGAGTCACAGACGTCCAAGTGCTTTAAGGACGCGATGAGTTACTAAGAGCACGTCTTTCAGAGCCAGGCTCTGAGAGGGAGCTGCGGCCCGGCTCTGCACAGGGCGGGAGGGACCGGGGCACTCATCAGGCCCTGGGCCCCGGCGCCCTGGGGAGCCTGAGTGCACATGCCCCTGCTAGCTGTGCCCTCCACCTCCTCCTGCCCCTGCCCCGAAGACTGGCTCACAGGAGGGGCTGCACCCTGCTGCCGCAGAGCCGCATGTGCTTGGTGTGCACGTCGGCGAGACGAAGCCTAGCCGTAGAAGCGGGAAGGACGGAGCTGGCGCTAGCGGCGGCAGACCTTCAGACAAAACGGCTCTGACAGAGACGTTGCTTCTTGGAGGAAAATCCTGTTTGCTTGGTACTGTTAATCCTAATGCAGTTTTTAGAAGAAAATTAATTATTGATGAACCATTTAGGTTTGTGGATAATAATGTGTCTTAATTCACTGCAAACCTTCTAAAGAAATGGATGATTATCCTCTCAGAAATACCCTTCTGGCTGTAAACACTTTGACTTCTACTCGAATGACATTCTGAGGGTTAAATTCTGAATCTGAAAGGGGTTGCTGCCGGGGCCTCCTAATTGTCTGCTTCTGCGCTTACCTCCACTGCCTGTGCTCAACGGCCGCCAAAGAGGTCGTCTCACAGGAGACTGCACGGCACCCTCGCCCGAGGCTCTGCGACGAAGTCCAGGGCGAGCCCTGTGCCGCCTGCTCCCCCCGTGCCCGCACCCCGGCCGCGCTGCCCTCCTTAGGGCCCTGCCGCGGCCTGGGAGCCGCACGGGTCGCCCCTTCACCCGCAGGCCAGCTGCCGCGCCAGCGTCCTGTGGCCTCCTCGGCTCGGCTTTGCAAAAGTGCAGCCCCGCCCAGCGCCTTGCCCTTCGCCTGGCGCCTCTGGCCCTCGCTCTACGCTTTGCGTCTTCTTGTACACGAGGCAGTCAGCACCTGGTGGCGTGCGATTCTCCTTGAGTGGCTGGCAGAGGCCTGGCCGCTGGCGGAAGGCCTGCTTCGCGGCTATCGTCTTGCCACGAGGACGGCAGGGCCCTCTCGGGCTTCTGTGTCCTCGTTCTTCCCAGGAAGGGTTGGAACCGATGAGCTCTAATTTGCCTCCAGGATTTAATTCAAGTTTTCTAGCCCATACGCAAAGTTTCCGAAGCTACCTGCTCTGGCAGTGGAGCCCACCTGCCTTTTCTTCACACGTCTGTCTGTCTGTCTCGTCAGGCCGCAGGCAGCAGATTAATAACATGAGACTCTAAACTCACAAAGGAGGGAAAGCAAAGTGAGGCCTTCCTAAAACCCCTTCAACGGGAAGGTGCCGAGGCCCCAGCTTTCTGCGGTACCCGCTGCGAGGACGGGAGCAGGCTCTGCAGGAGGACGCGCTCGCCCCGCGGCCGCGTGCGCACAGCCGTTCACTCGCTCCCCCACGGTGTGTTCCTCTCCTGCCTGCTGTCCTTAGGCCTTCGATGCCTTCCAAGATGCCTCTGGATTTCCTCCAGCACCCCCTGCTCTGACAGTAAAACCCTCAGGTGCTCACCGTCCTCGCAAGTTCACGTTCACCACCAGTGCCTCCCCGGCCCCTGCCATGTCCCTGCTGCTCTGGGGCGCTGGTTCCGGCCCAAGGACGTAGGTGAGGGCGCTGGGCGTCCCCTCCCATGCTCTGCTCCGCGTCCACCGGCTGATGACACGAGGTCCGCTCGGGGCCGAGAGACAGCAGAGTCACAAGGTGGAGACGGCCCGGGCCCCGGGGCGGCCAGCTGGACGGCAGCCTCTCTGGGGAGAGCTGCCCCAGGGCTGCGCGGCGAGTGGGCAAGCCGCAGTCTGCGCCCAGCGAGCGTCTGCCTGGGGCTCGTGCGGGCCCTGGTCGTGGACTCGCCTGCTGCGTTAGCGTCACTCCCAGGCCGTCGCCAGGATCCGGGTCGAGCCTCTGCCTTTGGGGTGTTGTCGCTCTCTATTAGCTGGAAGGAGGCACAGGAAGGGCTTTTCTAATAAGTGGCTTATTCTGAACATCAGCCCTGTTAGGAAGCACCCTCTGGACCTGAGCCTCTCTCCACAGGCTCCGGGACACTGCCCACTGCATCAAGCACAGGAGGGCACGGTTTGTTTTCCACGCCTTCTACAGAATGAAGAAAAATTGATTGGTAGAGTCCTATAGCATATCTGGACAGAGTGTTTGAAAGAAGATGCAGAAACCTGTTTCCAGTCTCCCGCGCTGCCATGGTGGACTGACCCTGCCTGCTGGCCAGTGGTCAACGAACAGATAATTCATATTTTATAATGTAAACTGTCAGGGCTTCCTCTATGTAATGGCAATAGGTATACACTGCTACCTTTACGGAACCTAAAAACCTCATAATGCTCAATAAATAATTTAGCAACACAGCTCTCTTCGTTCAATTTAGAGTAAGTTAGAATTCAGAGCATGATGCAGCCTGTGGCCCATGAGAAGCACACTCTGGACTGGCAATGTCCCAGTATATCTCCAGTGCAGCCCTATTCACCCCGAGAGCTGCTTCAGTGCTTGGAAGCCCTTCTGCCCTCATATCGAGCATCTTCTCTCCTCCAAACTGGCTGTTTTTTTTTTAACTCCACATTGACTTAACGTCTGTGTTTCCGTCTATGACTGCATTTCTCACCTCCTAAAATGTTTTGGATGGAACCTGGCACCTCGTTCCCTTGCTGTGATGTTACTGTTTCGTGTCTGAAAAGTTTTCAGATTCCACGTGGCCTTACCACAGGAATGGGATTGGCCAGCGAGGTGCCACCCCATTTGCAAATACGGAAACTCTCTAAGTCTGCCAGGCTCTTGTAACAAAGTGCAACAGGAATTTACTGGCTCGTGCTTTTGAGGCTGGAAGTCCAGGATCAAGGAGTTCATCCGCAGGAACGCGTCTCCTCAAGTCTGATCGTGGTGGCTGCGGCAACCCATCGCTCCCCTCTGCCTCGTCACTCGGCTGCTGCCCCCGGCCTCCTCCCAGCGTCCAGGGCTCCTCGGCTTCTAAGGACTCCAGCCGCGTTGGAGCGGGGCCCCCCGATTCAGGTCAGCTCATAACACCTGCAGTGGTCCCGTTTACAAACGGGGTCACGGCCAAGGCCAGAGGCCAGGACTGGAACGTGCCCCTGTGGGGGGCGTGACTCAACCATGCCTGACACCAGCGCTCAGAGGGCTGAGGGATTTCCCACGGCCATCTGCTCAGTGCTTCCTTTTATTGAGAATACTTGATAAGCGCCTTCTGTATGGCAGTGATTACAATGGGCCTTGGGCACAGCGCTGAAGAAGACTGCCCCTGACCTCGTGACGCTTGCCTTCTAGTGGAGAAGAGAGTTGTTTACCAGCTGACTCTGCACACAATGACATCGTTACAGCTGTGGCAGAGTCACTTGGAGATGCACCAGGTGGCCCACAGCTGACTCAGACCCCGAAATCTAACGGAGTTTGCCCTGCAGACTTCCAGAGTTCTTTGGGATCCACAGCCCCTGTTTTCCTTCCAGTTCTCCCTGTTGGAATGGGAATGTCTGTTCTATGTCTGTCCCTCCATTGTACATTGGAAGCAGATGACTTGTCCTCTGGGTCCACAGGTCCACAGACAGAGGGGACTTGGCCCCAGGACAGAGCTCACCATAAGCATGTTGATGCGACTCCGTACTTAGCGTTGTTTCTGAATGACTTAAGGCTTTGGGGATGTTGTGACAGAATGAATGTATTTTGCATGAATGCTTTTAACATGTTTTTTGGGGTCCACAGGGCAGAGTGTGGTGTATTGGGGCTATGCACCCTAGAAAAGCCCATAGCAAGCAAGACCTTTTGATGAGGCTACTTCAGTAAGGCGAGACCCACCCAATGTGGATGGGTTTTAATCCTTTTAGTGGAGTCCTTTATAAGCAGAATGAAGTTCAGGCAGAGAGAGAGAACCACAGGAAGCAGGAAGGGAGAGGGAGAAGGGAGCGGCCAGGAGAGGCCACCGTGTGCGCTGGCACGTGACCGAGGAGCCGAGGGCCCGGGAGCACTGGCAGCCGGCCCCAGGACGCCAGTCTTTGGGAAGAAAGCATTGACTCATGAAACCTCACATTTGGAATCCTCCTACCCTCGGACCATGAGCCAAGGAAACTTAAGCCGAGCCATTGCAGGGTATTTGCTTGAGCGGCCAAGGAACCCAAAACATATTTCTCAACTCCACACCAGCATGGACTTAGTGTTTCAATTTTAAATCAGTAGCATCTGACTCTGCTAACAGCTTAATCTTAAACTAATAATGAGCAGACAAGAAGACCAAATAAGGTTTCCTCTTTTTGCCTAAGTGGAATCAATTAAAATTGGATAGATGGAAGTTGAACTTCATAGGAGACATGAAACTTCAGGCTAAAATGATTGCTCTCTACTAACAAATTTACCAGCCACCAGCACAGGTCGCTAACGTCTGACATTAATTCATCCAAAACACACGTACTGAAACCTGCTGTGTGCCCGGTGCTTTCTAGATGCAACAGAGAGCAAGAGGCAGAAGTCCCTGCCCTCATGACGGGACGAGAACCAAAGGGAATTAAGGATGCAATGCACACGACGTCATGGGATGGTAAGGGCTCTCAGGAAGCAAAGCAGAAGGGGTGAGGAGTGCAGGTGAGGGCGCTTCCATCTGCAGTGACCAGGGAAGCCGAGGAGCCATCTGTGCTCGACGTGGACCCAGGCTGGGCACGCGGCCATGCGGGTCAGCAGCGCTGGAGGCTGACTGATCACGTGTGTCTCTAACCGAGTCGGCTGGGGAGAGAGCCACCCTTTACTCTTGATTAATTAGTTAATGATTTTCATCCATTTAGGATTGCCTGCTTACTTCCAAGCCCCAAGTGGGGTGCTGCGGCTCCAGATGAGTGAAATTCTGCCCTGGCTGTGACGAGGCATCTCACGGTCTAAAAGGCAAGCCCACGATGAGTAGAGCGTATGGAAAGGGCTAGCGCGGAGAACTGCGGCAGCAGAGGGACATGGCCCCTATCTGCGTCTACTCTGGTAGGTGAAGGGTTCAAATTTGACCCCAAGCCCTCCAGGGACATCCTCGAGGAAGACGGCTGTGGTTTGGGGCCTGGAGCTCACTTCAACAAGCACCACCCAGCGTGTGCCAGGCCTGTGCCCAAAAGGGAGCAGACTGGATGGGTGGTCCCCAGGTTCCAGGGCATGAAAAGGGCTTGCAACGGGCTGCTCTCCTCGCGTGGCCTCCCCAGGGCGGAGGCGCAGGCGCTTGCCCTAAAAGCTCAGACACCACCCTGGTAATAATTAGAGTTTGTGGAGCATTAGCCACATGCAGACACCGCTGCGAGAACTTGATGCTCATTTTCGCATTTTGATCCTCTGTTGCTCTCCCACAAGTAAGTATTCATATTATTTCCATTTTATGGAGAGGGAAACAGAAAGCTTAGGTGAGTTAACGTGCCCAGGGTCTCTCCAGCAGAGAAGAGCCGGGAGCTGCCCCCAGGTCAAGCAGAGCCAGCACTCTTCCTTCCCCACCCTTCGCCACCGAGGGTTTTGTCGTCGTTCTGTTTCGTTCCTTTCTGACAACTTCACTTGAAAGAAGAGGGTGGAGATTTTGATCATGTGAGCGTAAGCTACTGTTGTCTTCAGCCACATCCATTGTAGAGAGCTTCCAGAAGAAGGTCTCGTTTAAAGCAGATTCCAAGGCTAGCTCGCAGACACAACACCTGACGCGCTGTCCGTGGAGCTCCTCAGAGACGCGCCTTTGCTAGTCAACCCCACGCACGGCCGCCAGCAGGAACGGGGCTGTTCTGGGAACAGAGCTGTGGGCGAGTTGCCTAGGACCCGGCGCTCAGGGTGCGTGCGGAGACGAGAAACTCAGGCACGAGGCCACCGTGTCTCCTCTCCTCGAAACTCAGAAGCAATTGCCCGGACCTTGCTCGGCAGCCCTTTTCTGACAGGTCTCTTGTTGAAGAGCACGCTCCGAATCTCCTCAACTTCTAGCAGGAAGGCAGAGCAGGAAAGAGATGGGAAGGCTGAGATGGAAAAGTGGTGACATTCGAATTAGTAAATAACTGACACTTTTGTTAATCTTTGAAGGCTACAAAGAAGGCGTTTCCTTGGGGTTGTGGACACCGAGGCCCAGGTGTAAAGTGCTTGGCTGGTTCAGCAGTAAACCGAGGCCTCACGTGCAGGAGCTCCCCCTCCACGCGCCTGGCTCTGCCGCGGCTCCCGGCTGCATTTCTGTCTCAACAGTCGCGTTGAAATTGGCCTCTTTTCAAGTTCTTTGAGAGGAACTGCCCCGCCGATGGCTCCTTTGTCTGTTTGTGCCTTGTTTTTACTCGTTGTTTACACTCATGTCTGCTTGTTGTCTGCTCGTTGTCTGTTGTTGTTTTGTTTTTTCTTTAAGAGGCACTGGGACCAAACCTGGGACCTCCCTGTGGGAGGCAGGCGCTCAACTGCTTGTGCCACATCCGCTGCCTGCTTGCTTGATTTTGCTCGTTGTTTACACTCAGGTCTGCTCGTTGTCTATTGTAGTTTTGTTTTTTCCTTACAAGGCACCAGGAACCTCACCTCACACCTGTCTCTCCTGCAGCCCAGGTGAGTGGCAAGGACAGCTCTTCCCCTGCCTGGCACGGCACCATGCCCTTCCCTCCAGCTTGACGACCAGCTCACTTAACCCAGGAGCGTCTTCCTGGGACAAAGGGAAAGCAGGGCGCTCAGCTTTCCTTTGAAAAGTGCTTTGCATTTCTTTTGACTTTTCTCCCATGGTGTCCATGAGTAGATATAATACTCGCTAAGATGGGAAAGCTAGGAAAGGTGCAAAATCGTGTTTCCCTCCAATTTTCCAGGCCAGGAAAATCCTTAGGGAAAGGATGGGGGTGCTTCACTCGTTTCGCTCAGCAGGGCTGGTGACGGATGTGACATCCGTGTTCCTGTGCTGAAGGGCTGGGCCCAGCACTCAGCAAGGAAAGTCTCTCGGTGCCGTGTGCTCCACGCAGAGGGTTCCTTTCCTTTTCCCTGCTTGGCCGCTGACTAGCCCCAGTGTGCAGCAGGGCACGGGATTTTCCGAGCACCCTCTGGTGCTGGCCTGGTGATAACTGCTACCAGCAAGTGAAGGGGTGGAGCGCTCTGTCCCCATAAACAGGCTCACAGCCTGGTTGGAGTCCCCAGCGGGTCCTTATGAAGTAATTTCTCCACCTGTCGGCCCCTGCAGTTGCATTTAAGCTGCTGACACCTGAGGGTGGAATGGACCATCAGGGGCATTTAACAGCTAATCCTTGAGTAAATGTATTGTGAGAGGAACTTAGCATGTGAATGTTATATTTGATACCACCTATGCCAGTACGTTCAAATGCTAAAATACGCAGTCCAATTAAAGCACAGGACGGTTTAGCCTAACCCTCATCATAGCCCCAAACACAGCAAACCAGTTAGAGTTCCAGGCTCCCTCCCGTATGTCCCGAGGCCTAATGACGTGCTGTCGGCTGAGCTCCCAGCACACCTCTCCCTCTTGCCACGTGCACCCCCCTACACCACCCTCGCCTGCCCCCCTAGCTGGTGTCCTCTTGGGGGTGCAGGGGCCAAATGCAATGGAACTTTTCTGTTCCTATCAGCAGCTTCCAGAGGTGGCCCTAAGAGTCGGCCGGAACGAGGCTCAGAGTCTAGAGTCCTAGAGCGAGCTGGCATTTGAACCCCACTTTCACCAATTTCTTAAAACCCTTGAGCTCGGTTTTACGTTTGGACCAAAGAGGCATCTGAGCAAAGAGCATCTGGTCTGAAGGTCACAGTGCTGGCTTCCAGTAGGATAGAGAAACAGGAACACTGGTTTTTATTTAGGTGCCATCAGTTATTTGGTACATGCTTGATGTAACTTTGAGAAAATTGAACAAATAAAATCCAAATTCCTTAGCCAGCATGCAAAATCTTCCACCCTCAGACCCCAGCTGAACTTCACAAGCAAAACAAAGCCTTTAGCACCTTCCCTCAAACCTCTACTTTTCCTCACTTTAAAATTCTGCCCATTCCTCAAGGAATCAGTGCACTTTCTACCTCCCTCTCCCTCTCCCCCCCCCCCCCCCCCCCCCCCCCCCCCCCCCCCCCCCCACTACCGATGCTCATGGAAGTTTCTACCATGTGCTACTGGAATTTGGGTTTATGCCTTATTTGTCCTCTGAAAATTCTTTGTACTTATCCACTCTTTCTATAGCTTGTAAATTAAAACTATACATGAAGGCAGCATTTGGCAAGAACTTTTTAAAAATTTTAATTTAAAAAAAATTTTTTTAAAGATGCTTAGATTATACAAATGTCACACAAAAAATATAGGGAATTCCCATATGCCCCACTTCCCACACCTCCCATATTTTCCCACATAAACAACATTGTTCATTGGTGAGGTACATTCATTGCAATTGGTGAACACATTTTGAAGCATTGCCACTAAGCATGGATTAAAGTTTACATTGTAGTTTATACTCTCTGCCACCCAATTCTGTAGGTTATGGCAAGATTTATAATGGCCTGAATCTGTCATTCCAATGTCATTCAGGACAATTACCAAGTCCCAAAAATGCCCCTGTATTACACCTGTTTTCCTTCTCCCTGCCCTCAGAATCTCCATTGGCCACTGCCTCCACATCAATGATATAATTTCTTCCGTTGCTAGAATCACAATAAGTCTATAGCAGAATACCAGTAAGTCTACTTTAGTCCATAGTTCATCCCCCAATCCTGAGGATTCTGGGATGGTGATTTCCACTCCCCTCTAATTGAGAGGGGGCTGTGATCTCATAAGGCTGATGGATGGGACTCTCTTGCTTGCAGTTGTAGACTCTCTAGGTTCCTTGGTATGGTTGTTGTCCATCATCACTTCCAACTTAGTTGTCCTGAGTGAGACTAATGAACTGGAAAGTAGGTGTTGCAACTCCATTGAGATTCAGGGCCCAGCTGGCACATGGAGAACTCAAAGACTTAAGTCTCTTGGGTGTATATCTACCAACTCTAGTACTAATTATAGGTTCAAATAGAAGGACAGAAGAGTCATGTGTAGGGAAATCACAACTGAGTCCAACTCTGTCTGTCTGGGGAGCATAAATTCCAAAGTAGGGCCTATTGGCAAGGCACCAAACTCCTCAAATAGTGAAGGAAGATGGTCCATTGATGGGCCCTTGATATTGATGACTGTGCATATGAAACTTTACTTTTGAAATAGAAACTTAGCCTAGTATTATAGGGTGCCTAAGAGTTGCCTCCTTGTTGCTCAAATGTGGCCTCTCTCTGAGCCGAACTCAGCATGTAAATACATTACTTTCCCCCCAGCATGGGACATGACTCCCAGGGATAAACCTCCCTGGCACCAAGGGATTACCACCAAGCACCAACTAGCAAGGCAACTGGAAAAAGACCTTGACCAAAAGGGGGAAAAGGTAAAGACAAATGAGTTTATATGGCTAAGAGACATCAAAGTGAGTCGGGAGGTCATTCCAGAGAAAATGCTTATGAATGTCTCAGCAGGATCTCTTTGACTGCCAAAGTAGATACTACCAGAAATAGTGGGGCTCCTAAGGGCTCTGGAGACATCCAGACACTATAGTCAGGACAGATAGCTCTGGAAATAACTTTAAAGGAACATAGCTTTATGCTGCTTGAACTCAAACTGACAGTCCCCTTGGCCTTCCTCCCACTGCACACCTTGTTTTACCCCACATGGCATTTGTTTAATCATCTGTCTTTCTCATTGCCAAGAAACTGCTCCACGGTGGAGATTCGGTCTAGTCAAGCTCTTTGCCCCTAGGCTTATTAATGGCCATACAGTAAATATTTTAGAGTATTAAATCCATAATTTCATTCAAATTCAAATTTACCTATAGAAAATGATTGGGAGCCTCGTCCTCAATAACCTCTCCTTTTAGAAAACTAACTGTAGATTGTATGTGTATGTGTTGGGAGAGTTTGGAAGGACAATAGTTTCCTTTACTAAATATAGAAATAAATTGAGAGATACGGTGTAGAATGAATGACTTTTTATAACAAAAGTTCTCAACCTTTTAAATTGCATAATATGTAGTTACTGACAAAGAGAGGTTAGAAATGTTAATTAAACCCAAATCTAGATGTATTCAACCAGAGAGCTCTTATATAAGCCTACTTATTTAACTTTTTAAATTATCTGATGCTGACTCATGTTCCCCATTAGCTGTCTTTCATATTACAAACTCTTCTGCCTGTCAAACATTTCCGTGCCTGGAGACATTTCTATTTCTCTGCCTTCTCTTGTCAGGCACTTTGCAGCTTCCTCTGTCTTCCAATTAAAAACTTTCACAGATGCTTGGATAATTACTTCAAGTGCACACTGACTCAGTAGTCTAGGAAGGAATTTTAAGGACAATGGAAGTCAGTCCTCATTTCTTCCTTCATCACTGGCTTTTCCATGAATTTATACATGTCTTCATTCAATGCTGGCAGGTGGTGTCTGAACATGTGAGCTGGGAGGGAATAGGGAAATGAGGGTCTCATGGTACCTAGAACTCAGAGAAATTGAGATCTTGAAACAGACATAGGTGTCCACTTGCGTGGCCTCTTCTTTCATAGGTGGGGGTGGAAATCTTTAGAAGTAAAGGAAGCTTCCAGGCTCACACAGGAGACATCTGCAGCTCTGGACAAGGCTGCTGTTCATTCCAAGCAGGCAGAGTCAGAGTGAGGCGGGGTATGATACTGGGCATCTTGCTTTAGGTCTTCTCTGAATTTTCCCTTGCCCATCTTTCATTGTGGCTAGAATTCCCTCTCTGGAGATGTGCTGTATGATCTAGAGGCTGCACAGACTTTTAAATAAAAATTCAGATGGAAAGGTCAATCGAAACCAAAATAGACAAGAGCAGTGCTGCGTGCTTGCTTATCTGCAGCTTTCCTGGAGCCGACAGGCTTTTCACAGAGACACTTGAGAGGCAGCTGGCAAGACGCGTTTTTGAAAGAATGTGGTTCATTTAGATAGTTGGCCTGAGAGAGGTGAGCAGTGCCACCCAGTTACCTGAATGCCCACATCCCTTGAATAGTAATTATTCAGGGAAATCTAAATGGTAGTGGATGTGACTTTGGCTGTGAGTTGAAGGCTGTCAGGAGCATTTCTGAGTAAGACCAGAAGAAAAACCAAGTATGCAACTTAAACATGCTACTGCTTTTCCCATAAAACACGCTGTTTTATAAGGACAGCCCTGATCTAACTTTTCTTCAATAGTTGAGTGAGACACGCCTTTCGTTGAGCACTTGTTGCATGCCAAGAACTTGGTTAGCACTTCGTAAGAGCACGGGTCCTTACAAAACCCTTTTTACTATGTGATGATGAAGAATCTGAGGTGCAGAGAAATGAACCCCCCTGAGATGCCTTTCTCCCATGTTGTGGTCTGTCCCTGAACCACGGCTGCCTAGTGTGGAGCTCCCGCCTCGACAAACCTGAAATTTCACCTCAGATGCTTCTTCCTCCACAGAGCTGCAAAATGCATATTTGAGCCACTCATGTGTTACTCAGCACATGCGTTTCACGAGTCATTCCTTATTCGCCACCTACGGAGTACTTGTGTACCTCAGCCCTGGACAAATTCTGTCCTCACGGAGCTCAGTGCCTGGGATTCCCATCTTTCTTCTTGCTAAGCCAATGTGCCCTGGACTCATGCCCAGCGCTAAGCATGTGGTGGACTGGTGGGGGCGGGAGCGAGGACACCACTGCGAGTCTCGGTGGCCCCGGGGGTTGCAGGAGCCTGCTCTTGGCTATGCGTGTGCTCCAGGCAAGTCTGCTAAACTCCCTCTAAGTCTCAGCGTCTCTGTGCAAAATAACACATTACCACCTTGGGGTACGGGTAAAGTTAAATGGAAGTGCCCCCCGCCCCCTCACAGTGCAGAGACAGCAGCTCACCACGTTGTGCCAGCGCTGCTAAGCCTCTGCAGAGCCAGGGGGCTGCAGAGCTGGGAGCTCCCAGGACTCCTCTCCTTTTAGCAGGATGGAAAGTGTCTTTAAGGACAGCACCCCGTGTTCTCTTAAATATCATGCGAAACACCAATAGCAGAAAACAGAAAGCGGTGAGCGCAGGGGCAGCTCCTGAGAAACCTGTTTCGAAAATCACTGATGCAGAGTCTAGGCTTCGTGGTTGGCTGGTCGGAAAATGGAGGTCTGGTGGGTTCTGCGGCCATTCCAGGGCTGCAGCACATCGTGCTCGGAGGTGGAAGACCTCGTGCTGCCCAGGCAAGCAGGGCCACTCTCACCTCGCTTATTCAGGGATTGGAAGTTCTCGTCACTCAATAAGGCAAGGAAAAAACATATACATTGGAAAAGAAGAAGTAAACTACCTCTGTTTGCAGGTAGCATGATTGTCTATGTAGATGATCGAAGGACTCTACCAAAAAATCTTCCAGAACCAATGATTGAGTTCGTCAATGTCACAGGATACAAGAGAAACACACACAAAAAATCATATTTCTATATACTAGAAAATGTGGTGACCAAAATTTAAAACACACTGTCATTCACAATAATTCAAAATAAAATAAAATAAAATATTCACTTAAAACCAGTACAGGATCTGTATGCTGAAGACTATAAAATGCTGATGAAAGAAATCAAAAAGGACTAATAAATGGAAAGGTTTACTGTGCTCCTGGATTGGAAGTTTCTGCAAAACTTGATCTACGGGTTTAATGCAATTCCTATCAAAACCCAGGCAAGTTTTTGTGACATAAGAAAGCTTATTCTAAAATTTACATGGACTGGCATAAGCCTTAAAATACTTGAAGAAGAAGAAGAACATGAGGGAAATCTCTCTTCCCAGTGTAAGGGCTGCTACACAGCTGCAGAGGCAGGACAGGGTGGTCGTGGTGGAGGGACAGACACAGAGCAACGGAGCAGGCGGAGAGCCCAGAAACAGACCACACAGTAGACCCAACTGACTGCTGGCAAAGGAGCACGAGCAGGCCAACGCAGGAAGAAGAGACGTTCAGCAAACGGTGTGGGAGCGTTTAGATTCCACAGACAAAGCCAAATAAATAAACAAACCTTGATTTAGGCCTTATGTAAAAATTAACCCAGATGAAACCCTGATTTAAATGTGAAATATAAGATTTTTAGGAAAAGAAATAGGAAAATCTTTGGAGCTTAAGGCTAGGTAAAGATTTTATAGAATTGAAACCAAAATCATGATATATATAAAAGAGACACTTGATACCTCATCAAATTAAAAATTTTGTTTTACAAAAGACACAGAAGAGGATGAAATAAGAAGCTACAGACTTAGTGAAACTGTCTGCAAAATACCTTTCTGATGAAGGACTACTATCTTGAACATAAGGAACTCTCAAAACTCAGCACCATAAAAAGAAAAACATCCAATTAGAAAATAAGCAAAAGACAAGACACAGACTTTTCACTGAAATGGATTTACTGCTGTCCAATAAGCACATGAAAAGATGTTGCCCAACTCCAGCCATCCTGGAAATGAGAGTTAAAACCACAACGAGCTGTCACCACATCCCCAGCACAAGAGAAACAGCGATAAAACTCCTCGTGAGGACGTGGAGAATCTGGATCCCGTGTAGACTGCTTATAGGAGAGTAAAATGGTACAGATTGCCTGGAAAGCAGCTTCTTAAACAACTAAAACTGCAATTAACACACGACCCAGCGACTGCTTTCCTGAGCACTTCTCAGAGAAATGAAAACTTGCACTCACACGTGAAAGTACCTGGTGCCCTTATTCATAGCAGCTAAAACCTGGAGACATAGCTGTGTCCAGAGAAACCCTAGAACATGCGTGCCACGGAATACCACTCGTCAAGGACAGGAGCTAGCGATGCATGCAGCAGCCTGGGAGAGTCTACAGAGACGGGCATTGCTGAGTGAACAAGGCCTATCCCAAAATGCCATATAGGAATGACAACATTTGTAGAACCTTCTTGGAATGACTAGACTGTAGAAATAGAACACAGATGAGTGGTTGCCTGGGCTGGGGATGTGGGGTGGGGGTGGCATGTTGTGTGGTTTCCAGAGGGTGATGTGTTGGGATCTAACAGTGTTGAAAGTTCCCTTTATCTTGCTGTGATGTGGCTACATGGACTTACAAATGTGATAAAATCACATAAAACCAAACACACACACCAAATGAGTCCAAGTGCAACTTGGGAAATCTCAACAGATTGAGGGGGAGATTGTCGATGGCCTGGTTGTGGTGTCGTACCAGAGTTTTGCAAGCTGTTACCTTTGGGTGAAACTTGGTAGGGAGGATATCTTGGTAGAATTGTTTATAATTACACAGAAGCCTATTATGATCTCAAAATAAAAAATTTAAGGGAATCCAGCACAGGAATGTGAAATAAAATTGCGTACTACAGCGTTGATGGCTCTGTTTGCTCTTATCACGGTCACCGGCACAACCAGCACTCAAGAGAGGAGTTGCGTGGAGAGGAGCGTAAACATGAGAAGGAGCCTAAAACCCAGCTGCGCCGCCAGGCCTTGGGAGCCATTCTCAACGTGAGTGTTGGGGGTAAGGAGTCGGGCTGGAGAGCTCTGCAGGCGGCTGCCGTGCCCTCCTGCGGATGCCCGGGGGGCGAGAGGCTTGGTGGGGGCTAAGGGCGCGCCCTCTTAATTAAGCCGCACGAAGAATACGAAGAAGGGTTCCCCGGGCATTTCCTTTCTGAATCAGGGTCGGAAGTGCAGGTTAACAGAGGTGCTCCTGGTCGTGCAATAGGAGGCTCAAGCGGAGGCTGCAGCTTCCTGCAGGCAGAGGAAGCAGCGAGGGTGCCTCGAGAGCCAGCACCCCGCTGGCAGGGCTCGGAGCAGGCAGGAGCACGCCTGGGACCGGCTGCTGCTCAGGGATTGGGGCAGAGCCCAGCTAAGGGGCTGGTGGGGCCAGAGGCAGTGCGGGGCGGGAACTGCTGCTCCGGGACAGGGCCCGGCCACGGCTGCTCGTGCAGTGCTCCTGAAAGAGCAGGGAGCCAGCGGGGCTGAGCATGCTGAGGTGGCTGGGTTTCTTACCACGTGGGGGCGGGATTCGGACACTCAAATGGGGGAGGCTATTGGAGGAACTGGAAAGAGAGGTGGGGTGACTAGCTGGGGGGCCCTGGAGGAGACCCGGCCCGTGTCAGGAGAGGCACCGCCTCCTCGGTGAGGTGCTGGGGCCCCATCAGTGGTGGAGCTGAGCCAGGGAGCAGTGCTCTGCTTCACCCATTCCTCTGCCAGCGAGAACGGCTTCAGCAGCTCCGCAGACTATTCCACTCTGAGGCACTCCATGCAGAGAAAGAAAAGAACTCCCCAGCAGAGCCGGCTCCCAGAGGCATGGGCAATTCATTGTTCTTTTCCTAAATAAATTAGTTTTCAGCTCGTGACATCAGCTAAGAAAATTGATGTCATTTCTCAAGTTTATGCAGCATTTGCTTAGCTGAGCAATTCTCTGGGGACTGCATTTCTTTAGGATTTGACAGGGAGTGTCATGAATTCGGAAAAGCCCCTTTCCTTCACTGTGTGCTTCTTCACCCGTAAACTGACACACCGGCACAGCCAGGCCTCCGCCTGGCTGCCTCCTCTGGCAGACGAGGGCCTTTCCACCCAGCTGGGAGCAGAGCTTCCCACGAGGCCACAACGCAAGTCCATCCTCCCACTCAGATTCTCTTTTCCGATTCTCTGAATCAGAAGAATGGTTTGTGAATGACTCAAACTTAGCACAGCCATGCCTAAGTTATGGCTTCTAAGCGTCTTTTTTCATGGGTGAGCCCAGGAAAAATATTCCAGGGGCTTTTGGAGTTTGGACAATAAAGACGTGAAAGCTAGTGGGGCTGGAGTTGGCGAGGGGCCAAAGCTCCAGCTCCAGAAGCCGGTAGTGCCGTTAAATCAGAACAGCAGTTGAGAGGTGTAACAAGAAGACGGTTCTTGCTCAGGAACGAGGGAGCTAGAGAATGGCTTGGAACCTGGTACGGAGCCCGAGAAGGAGAGGGACTGGGAGTGGCCTGCGCATGCCGGTTTCTCACCAACACGTGAGAGCGCACACCGACGTGGACACGTCCTGTGCCTGCAGGCAGCCCGGTCTGTTGACGGGAAGGCGTCAAATACTTGACCAAGGCCCAATGACCTGTTATTTTAGAGTTGGGGCAGATTCTAGGAAGTCTTGAACACTCTGGTAAATGGGCTGATCCAAACTCGGCCACACATTCCCTGGGTGGTCTTCAGCCTATCATTTCCCCTTTCCAAGGACGACAGGAAGGGGCAGCGCTGACCCCAGCACCTGCTGCTCCTGGCTCTGAGTGTTTCTGGGCATGACGGGCAGGCCGAGCGCAGGCCACCGAATGCCGTGAACCCGCCGCCCCTTCACCCCCGTCCCCAGACATGCAACTCCAGGCGCTGCAACGGCCCCCTTGCTCCCATGTGGACGTCCTCATGGGAGGTGCAGAAGCATTCTAGCGTTTCCTGATGTGTCCCTCCGTGGTCCCCCTTGGCCTTATTCCAAGAATGTAAGTACAGCCATTTTGAGCTCACATCACATATTTTTAATTTACATTATAAAACGTTATCATTTCAAATTGTCCAAGCCTTTGTGTAAGATCAATTTCTCACCATTTGACGTAAATGAAGAAAAGGCTGAACAGAGAACTTTGATTACATGTTGTACTCACAGCGAGGCATCTAGAAATGAATTATGTCTCCGGCACTGTCACGAATTAGCTGCACAACTCTGATCAAGTTGCTTTCCCCTTTGCATTTCAGCTTCCAAATTAGTAAATTAACTTCATCTTTCATTAAATCTTTCTGGAGAGTCACCTGTGCACCAGCTGCTGGGAATATAAAATAAAGCTACCGACCTCAAGGAAAAATAGTGAGCCTCACTTATTGAATGAGAGGCATTGGCTAGAAGCAGTCAGAATCACTTCTCTAATTCACATAATCAAAGAAAGGGCCTTGTTATGATCTCGCTTCAGAGCCACATGCCATTAGCAGGCCCTGAGGTGAGTGCAGAGAAGAGCTCTGTCTCCGGAAGGGCCTGGGTTCGGCGCTGGCTCGCACATGCCCGCCGGCGAGCCTTGGACAAGGCTCGTGGGCTCTGACGTGCCTCCCACTCCGTGAGCTCAAGATGCAGCTGGCCCGCCCCACAGAGTGGAAACCGGAGCCCACGCGCATGTTACAGCGCCTTGTGAGCCGCCAAGCAACGCTGACATGTTCGGGGTTATTTACGGGAGCGCTCCCTGATGCCTCAGGCTCAGGATGGACCTGCATTTTGTAGCGAGTTAAGTCTTCTTTTGAACGGAATTTTTCATTTCTGTTGGACTTTGTATGAGCCAATGTCTTTTGGTGAGGTAGCCACAGAAATAAGCCATGATTGGTGCAAATTTCAGGCTCCAAATAGATCTCAGAAATGTTTTAAAGGAAGTATTGGGAATCTTGATGGAAGAACCAGAGGAATGAATTCTGGCCCCCACATTTTCTAGGGGAAAAAAAGGGTCCAGAGAAAGCAAGTGTAATGCTCAAGGATCACATAGGAGGTTGGTGTCGGGCCACCCCCAGCTGGCACCACAGCCGGTAGCTGCCAGGCCTTGTGGGCGCAGCGCGGGACTGGGCCACTCCACTCGTCCTTCCTGCACAGCCTTGTCTTTCATTTGTTGCTCTGGACTAACCCTAGAGACGAACTTATCCACGTGCCTACCCAGCTATGCTTGTGTTACTAGAGCCAACGGCACCGCGTGCTGGGCTAGCAGGTCCTCCCACTGGCACAGGAGGGACTCTAGAGACTGATGACATGCACTGGGGGAGCTGGTGAGAGGGTCACCTTGACCCCTGAGTGTTGCTGAGCAGTAAGAGTTCATGCTAAATCGGCAGCCGCGTGGACGCTTTAAGTGTGATCACCAGCGGGGAAAACAAGCAAACAAGCAAACAGGCCTGTGTTTCCATGAGACGGGGACAGATTCGCACCCTGCCCTGTTCCTCACTGCCTGTCTCAACTTGGCAAGGTGCTTAACCTCTGAGCTTTCTTGCTAATCTAAGAAACAGCAAAAAACACCCAAAGAAGAATTCGCTTCCTGACAACAGAAATTTATCCTCTCGCCAGTGCAAGTCTGAAATCAGCAGGGTGGTGCTCTTCCTTGGGCTTGGAGGAGCCGGGGTCCGTGCCTCTCCAACCTCCAGCTGCCCCCAGCCTG
>JAQZBX010033442.1:0-25396 GCA_029593785.1 Cabassous unicinctus | reverse complement strand
CTTTAAAAAAAAAAAAAAGCTGTAACCTAAAGTATAAACTCAAACCTCAAATTTCCTGAATACAATCTTCCTGAACTTCCTGAACTTTAGATATGTTGGGTTTTTTGGGTTTTGTTTGTTTTTAATCCTTGGAAACAGTTATATATAGAATGTAATTATTCTCAAACAGACTTTGCAATCAGCCTTGGCTTCAAATTCTGGCTCTACCCATTTACTATTGAGGTTTTTTTAACCTTCTTGAAATTCTTTGACTTAAAAGATGGTAGTGATCTCCTCATACTATTATGGGAATGAAAAGAGAAAGCAAATGAAAATGTCAGCATGGGGATAATAAGGGCTCATTAAATGGTAATTACTGATTTTATATTTTTATTCCATCTCTTAAGTTTGGCATGTTTCTTTAAGGATGTTCAAAAGAGCTGTTATAACTCTCCCTTTTCGTCTTCAAAATAAACCTGTAAGGGCCTGATACTTTTTTAAGGGTAAGCTGTTTAAGGAGATTTGATGGTGGAGAAAATTCAACATAGATTAAATGCACATCTTTTTATGTGTAGTACTATAAGATTTCTATAAAAGTAGTCTACCCAATGAATTAGACTTTCCAGTAATCCAGCACACTTCCTTTGAAATAGAATAACATGTGTTGGGAGAGTAGAGGACCATGCCTAGTGATAAAAATGCTGTTACAAACCAAAGAAAGCAATACTATATAAAGGTGATAATACACATAACCTTGGTTTTATGGTCCTGCATGTTTTATACAATTAAATCTGTTCTTTTGGGTAGAAGATGAAAACAAATACCTTATGGAAAAATAAAATGGTTCTTACCAACAGAAAGTAAGCTAAAAGTAATACCCTTGACTCCTTTCCATGCATGGTAAAAGGCTTCTATAGTCAATACCAATGAAGATAAACTCATTACCTATTATTTACAAAAACCTCCTTTTGTAATTATGGAAGTTTTCAAATATATGCATAAGTAGAGACTAGTATATTGAACACTTGTACTCATCACCCAGCTTCATTCAACAATTGCCAACTTATTCCCAATTCCTGATCAGTATCTTACCCATTTTCCTGTACCTTGTTTCCCCTCACCTACCATATTTCTTTAAGCATAATCCAGATCCATGATTGCACCTGTAAATACTTAAGGTGTAGCCTTTAAAAACAAATTTTTGGTACAAGTTTCATTTTTTATGTATCACCTCACTAATACAAAAATGTTTGTCTTCTAACCAACACAAAGGGAACCCAGGAGCCAAACTAAGTATTCCTGGAATAAAGGTCATTTGGAATTAGAAAACACTGTTCAGATTGGATAACTCTGTATTTACCTTTTTTTGATCCACAGCTCTCTAGAGAGATTTTAACTTACTTGATCAAAGAACCTTTATTACTGGTTTTTTGTTTGTTTGGTCTTGTTTCAATGACCTTTCCTTTTTTGTAGGTTTAATGACTAAAAAGACCCCAGGCCTAAATCTTACTTTTGCAATTTTAAAAAAATATTATTGTGATTACACTGTGTCCTTGTCTTAGTTTGCCACAGGGCTGCCAATGCAAAGTACCAGAAATAGGTTGGCTTTTATAATGGGAATTTTGTTAGGGAAATATCTTACAGTTCTGAGCCCATGAAATGTACAAATCAAAGCACCATCAGAGGTGCTTTCTCACCAAAAATTACTGGTGATCCTGGCACCCCACCACATGGTGAAGCTGGCGGTCCATCTTTGTCAAGGTCCCTGCCTTCCCCTCCAGAATCTTCCATCTCCCGGAGCTCAGCTGTGGGCAACCAGGCCTAGGGCCTGTCTCTTTCTGAGCCTCGTCTTTCAGTCTCAGCTGCTCTGCTTTCAATCCAAGTTCAACTATGGGCTATCAGGCATATGTCTTGTCTCTTCAGCCTTGAGCTGCTCCATGGGCCCTGTCTCTTGCGGGCTCCGTGCTTAAGCTTTGACTGATAGCAATCCTCAAGTCCTCTTTCACATGGCAGTCAAAAATGGCAGCTTCCTTTCTCTGTGTCTCTGTTTATATAAAGCTCCAGTAAGAGGGCAGAGAGCCAACCTGAGTTACGCCTCACTGACAGAAAGAATCCAATCCACAGGAATGGATTAGTTCAAGAACATAATCTCTTTTGGGGATGTACCAGATTCAAACTGTCAGAGTCCTTAACCTTTTTCCTTCCAACCCTGTTCCCACTGCACTCGTCTTCCTCCCCCAGACTTGGAAGAGTGAAACCTATTGTGGAGAAGGAGGCAAGGGACAAAATTTTAGATCACTTCTGGAGGTAGGTTGCCCAAGATAAAATAATCTGAAATGCTTGGTCAGCAGGCCAAAAATTAAAGCATAAAATGAAACCCCTTATAGGAAGAAAGAAAATAATGATTCTTAGTTTAATACTCACCCCATTTGGAGATTCCTTACCCTAGGGAATTTTAGAAAATGTCATTTTGACATGGGGTTTTGGATTGGAAAGAAGAAAAAAAAATTGTGAGGATTGGAAGTTACTTGAAGATAAGACTATGGAAGGAGAAAAGGGAAAGTTTATACAAATAACGTCTTTCAAGGTAGATGTTTTGTATTATGTTTAGAAGTCAAACTAGTTTTAAAGCCAGCATGAAAATATTTCCAAAAAATATGCTCAAGTATAATATAGAGCATGTTTTATTCTGATCTTTTAAGCATAAATATCTGTGGTGATTTTATAAAAGACATATTAAACATAATATCTTCCAGAAATGAACATACTAAAGTAAGCACTGAAAACATGTATACAGACAATAGAAATATATACTTGGTAGATATAGAAAACAGGTAATGCTTTGCCATATAATTTGAAGCAATTGTTGAAATATATTTATTAGAAAAGCAGTATTGATAAAATTTAAGAAGCAGTTTCCTCCAATTTGAGATACTACATAGTCCTTGAGATAAATTCTGGGAAAATTTAGACACCATTTCATAAAATAATTTTAAAGTTTCACTTCTCCCATACTGTATCTTGGCTTGGGTGCTTAACCACATATTTTAAAAATTATTTAAAAGCAATATTCTACAGAGGAATCCTAGAATATCCAGACCTTTTATAAATAGGATATGAAGTCTTAAACTCACTGATAAATATCCTCAGCTGTGTTTAAAGCTGTTAAATGAAAACTGTATTGTTAGAATAAAATTGCTTACAAACAGTGCTTCATTACACTGCTCTGTTTCAAAACCCATGAAAATTATTTCAACTCACTTGGTTTGGCTCCAGAAGAATCTTCTTTTACTGATAGCTCATGTCAATTAAGTTGCTTATATCATGCCCCCGTAACAATCATTCATTCAGCAAATCTGCATTGAATGCCTACTATATGTAAGGACCAATAAGAAACAGTCTTCTGGGGGGTGTAGAATCTAGAGGGGTAAGCAGCTTTTGAAATACAGATGAGGTTTGGCATGGAAAACGAAGAAGGGATATACAAGCTGAAATGTGAAACTTTTAAAAGCTCTAAGAAAAAAAGTGTGTGCTACTGTACTACTTTAAAAGAATCTTATTCTTTTAAATCTGATTCTCACAGAAGGTATTTTAGCATAAGAAAAGAAGGAACTGCTAAGACAAGGCCACAAATAGCCAAGACTGACAAGGTGATAGAATCTTTGGGAAAAATCCATGACGTAGTATCATTCTCCTTTATGTGTACTATCTGGGTTATGGAGAAGCCAGCTATGTTGATCCCTGGACTGATGTCATCATGTGGCTAGATAGCACATCAGCTATAGCCTTGGTATGGTTAGGAATATTTGAAAAGCTAAGGTTACAGAGTACAGCTTAAGCATTTGGCATGGTAGTTAGAATTCTGAAAACCAGAACGTGTCATTACCTCTTTTTATTGTACCCTTCTTTCCTCACCTTAGTCCTAACTTACAGATTGCTGAAATTTAATTTTTTTAGTTTGTGCTTAAATTTTTCTTAGTCAATTGCACATTCCCTTCCCTCCTCCTCCCCACCACCCTATACCACCATCACCACACACACACACACACACACACACACACACACACACACACACACACACACACACACACAAGCTAGTTTAGATTTGCCCTCCTTTCTGCCAAGTGATTTTTCTCCACTGAGAAAATAGCTGTAAGGTTTTTATGGCTGGGTGAATGACTCAAGAAATCCTTCGCTCCAGAAGGATAACCTGGAACAAAAAGGAACTGCTGTGAATGGATTCTTGGTTTTGATTTATGCTGTTTTAGTTTGGGTCTAAACTGGGCCCTTCCCTCATGGAGCATGAGCCTTTGCTAATCCTCAGCTTTTAAAGGTCTTTACTACAGAAAGCACCTATTCCTATCTAGGACTCTGGGATTACTTACCCTTTGGGAGTATTGAAGGTTTTATATCTACTTTTTCAGCTAAGCATTTTGCCTCAGTATGGCCAAATCAAAATCCACCTTTTAGAGATCAATAGTTAAAGGAGTTACTTCTCATAACTCTAGAAACATGCTGTCAAGATCCTCCCTCTTGTTATGTAAACGGCACTGTAGTTTGTTTTAATTTAGGAAAGTTCTAGAAATGTAAAGAGTTTAATTTGAAGTTCATCGGGCCCCCAAAACTTGGTCATTTAAATCTCCATATTGCCAAAAGGCTTCGTTTTGGCTTTTCCTCCCCCATCCCAAAGATGTGGTTTAAATGGATGGGTCACATGGAGCAACAGTTACTGAGACCCTAGGATGTGCTGTGGCAGAAGCAGCAGGTAAGACTGACTTCAGATGCCTCCACAGGCCCACCTAATATGGATCCTAAAATTCTGACTGGAATGCACAGGGTTTGGTTACTAACTATGCTACAGTCCTCCTCAGGACACTTGAAATTGGAATCAGACCAAGATTATTTCTTCTATATGTGGGCATTTATCCATCTGAATTACTTTTCTTGGGTTCCTCTTTCACTCCCACCCACACATCCAATATTCCATATGCCTTCTTTTAAAAAAAAAAAAATGGTTTTCTGGTCTGGGCGTGCACTTTCCTTTTGCGTTGCCGAGTTGCTTTTGTGTGACATTCTAGCCTCCCGCCACCACCGCCTGCTCCTCAGCCAAAGATCTGTTTTAAATAGAATCTGTCCCAGCTTTGAAGCCTACTGCAGAGAGCAGCATCAGTAATTGGGGGTGGCAAGATGAACTGAGTCAAAAATTAACTGATGAATAATATTCCCTGGGGAATAGCAGGGCTTTTCTGTGTTCAAAGGCAGGGCAGAACCAACCATTTGGCAAGGTTCCGCAGAAGGCAGGGCCCTGAAAAACGCACCAGTCCCCCAGCAGAGAACGTTACTCTCCGAAGGTTCATTCACCATTCCCTGCTGAGGAGGACTGGCTGCCATCAGTCTTCCAAGTCCTGGAACAGACTTGGGGTTTCCAAGATTAAACTACAGATAAGCAACACAATTCAAACTTCTTAGTCCCCTTTTTTTCCTTGTCAAATTTATTTTAAGGTTTAAACTTTTTAATTTGAATGTTAACCTTATATTAGCTTTTCTTAAAACATTTACTTTCTAAACTGATGCATGCACAGTTCTGAGTTTGAAAATCAGGCAGAAGGGTGATCCATTTTCATGTAAACAATGTCCCCATTATACAAAATAAAAGCAAAGAAATGGGCACTTCTCCCCACACACACACACTTTTTACCTGTTTGTAAAATCTCATAATTTAGAGCACTTATTACACAAGATGTTTAAATAGAATTATATGTATTTCAAATTGACTCAGCTAATTCACCTTTGCCAGTTTTAAAAGAATACATTTTTTTTCTGCAACGGTAGGTTTCACTGAGCAATTGCTGCTACAAGGTTGTATAACCTAATTATGTTCATTTTTACAGAGCCTCCTTTTCTTTGGCATCCATACCAGATGAGTGTCTCATTTTATAAATCATTTGAAGAGAGTGTCTCTCTGGCTCCCCTCAACCTCCTTGTGCTTCTTATAGCTGAGTTAGGGGACCAATTTCTCATCTGCCCTCACAGGCCGGATGTCTGGCTCCTTCCCAGATCCCAGATAGGTGCATCACCGCCCTGCAGCAAGGCCTCCAGGGAACGAAAGAGAGAGAGAGGAACTATTAGATGGCCTGAGTTCGTTTGTACTTTCCACTTGGCTGTGATTATTATCCAGAGAATATTCTCCTGAGATGGCTGAAACCGGGTCTATTTCAAATGACTTCGAAAGGACAATGCTGTCATCACATACTTGAGGAAATTGCCGGCTGCATGGAGGAAGAGAAACGACATTCTGAAATGTGATAGTGAAGCATAACGCTAAAGTGGAAAGCAATTTAAATGTATTACTGGACAAAAACCATTAGCCCAATGAACATAAATAACCTACTGAAGGAGGGCACTGTTGCCAGATAACTTCTCCCTTGGTTTGGAGGAAATTTCTTATTGGAAGGCCTTTGCATGCCGTTAAGGGGGGTTGCAACTGAAACATGTTATCAAGGAGTCAGATTTTTCCACTTGTGTAAACAACTCCATTGGAATCTGTGTGACATTTTTGCTAGCAGGGAGCCCATAACGGGTACAACCAGAATGAGGCAATTTTGCTTTCTGAAAAAAGGGTTGTCAACTCTTGATTATTCCTCTCAGATTATCCACAGCAGATGCTGCCAAATTTCTAATGACATCACCCACACCATTAACCACTCCATTAATTTTTTTGTATTGTTAATGTCTTTATTTAATCTAATTCAGTAAGAACTGGAAGAAAGGGGCATTTAAATTTCTAATCTCAAGGAAGATGCAATGCTCAGAGACCCCAGTGCTGCATTAGGCTGGACCTGTGTATACAGGTATGTAGAGGTTGTGTATGTGGACATCCATGCAAGGAGGATGTCTTTAGGATTATCCATTGCGCAGTTATCATGATTCCTTCACTACAAAAGCAATACAAGAGTTTATGCAGCTTCTCAAATGTTCCTTTGAATCTCAAAGTGTGGCACTTCCATCCAATAATCTGAGGCTATGGTATAAGCAACCCCTTGTAAATGTGTTCACAATTGGATCAAAATACAGTATGTCATTTCATAAAGAGGGTTTATTTTAGTTTTAGATGATTTGTTTTGTGCTTTTTTTCCAGAGGAGAGGGAGTCCCTAAGACAATCACCTTGGCCTCTGAGGAAAACATTTTGAAATCTCTTGTCTCAAGGTGTTTGCTCCCCAGACCCAGACCACTGGCACCCAGGATGGAGGCTGAGAACTGATGGACAGAATCACCCCATATGAAGAACAAGGAGTGAGGCCTGCCAGATGTGAGATCTGTGAGGACCAGGACCTTCCTTAGTACAAATCCTTAGCCCAGGGCAAGGAGAAAAACACCTACATGAACCAGACATCTAAGTTGGGAGAATGAGCATTTTGTACACTCTGTAGCACCTAGCACAGTACCTGACACAAGAAGCAATGCAAAAAAAAAAAACAACCAATGATGGGGACAAATCTTTGTCTCACCTCTGCCTGTGTGACCAGAGCAAATCACTTCCACTTGTTTCCAGATTTCTAAAGTGGGCATAACATCTACCTTAGGTTATTACTTTTGGATGCAATAAGATACTGCATTTGAGTAAATTTTGTAAACTCTAAAATACCATAAACTAATGTATTTGTAATGAGAGATGGTGAGATATAGGTACAAAGTATGTGTATGCTATTGAGTTAAGGTGGTATCGATACAAACTAAATTGTAATAGTTTTAGGCTGTTAAATGTAATCCCCATGCTAACCACAAAGAAAATAATTGAGAACTACACAAAAGAGAAGTGATTAAAACTGGCATATTACAAAAGATCGTCTAAGCAAAAAGGAAGACAATAATACAAGGAGGGACAAAAAAAAAGATATGACATACAAAAAGCAATTACCAAAACAGTAAAGGCAAGTTTGGCCTTATTAGGAACTACTTTAAATGTAAATGAACTAAATAGAAATTAATAACAGAAAAAAAAAAAAGGAAAATTTACAAATATGTGGAAATTAAACAACACTCTTCAGCAACCGATAGGTTAAAGAAAAAAATCACAAGGGAAATTAGAAAATACTTAGAGATGAATGAAAATTTTAAAAACAACATAAGAAACGAGATGCAGCCAAGGCAGTATACAAAGGGAAATGTATAGCTATGAATGCCTGCTTTGAAACAGAAGATCTCAAATCAATAACCTAACTTCACATCTTGAGGAACTAGAGAAAAAAGAGCAAAGTAAATCAAAGCCAGCAGAAAGAAGGAAAATAATAAAGATTAGAGTGGAGATAAATGAAATAGAGAATAGCAAAACGATTGAGAAAATCAACAAAACTAAGGATTGCTTCTTTGCAAAAGATCTCAAAATTGACAAATCTTTAGCCATAGTGACAAAAAAAAGACAAAAATAACTAAAATCTGAAATGTGACATCACAACTGACCTTACAAAAATAAAAAAGATTTTAAGTGAATACCATGAACAATTTTGTGCTAACAAATTAGATAACAGATGAAAAATAGAAAAATTCCTAGAAACACACACAATACCTAAACTGACTCAAGAAGAAATAAAAAATCTCACAGACCTATATCAAGTACAAAGATTAAATCAATAATCAAAAATCTTCCACCAAATAAAACTCAGGGCCAGATGGCTCACAATACTCATGAATTCTACCAAACATTAAAGAAGAATCAACACCATTCCTCAAACACTTCCAAAAAATTCAAGAGGAGGGAACACTTCCTAATACATTCTGTGAGGCCAGCATTATCCTGATACCAAAGCCTGATGAAGAGATCATGAGAAAAGAAAATTACAGACCAATTTCCCTTCTGAGTATAGAAGCAAAAACCAATAACTAAACACTAACACTGAATCCAACCGCTTATTAAAATGGTTATACACGATTATCAAGTGGGATTTATCCCAGGAATGGAAGGATGGTACAACATAAGAAAATCAAGGGGAGTAGGTGTAGCTTGGTGGTTGAGCACCTGTTTCCCATGTACGAGATCCCAGGTTCAATCCTCAGTACCCCCTCAAAACTAATAATATACCACATAAATAGAAAAATAGAACAAGAGAGAAAAACATGATTAATAAATGTGAAAAAGACATTCAATGAAATTCAGCACCCTTTCTTGATAAAGATACTCAGAAAACTGTTAACTCAACATGATAAAGGGTATATATGAAAAACCTGCAGCTAACATCATTCTAATTGATAAAGAATGGTAAAAGAATGAAAGCATTCCCCCTAGGATCAGGAACAAACAAGGAAGTCCACTTTCTCCACTTCTATTCAATATTATATTAGAAGTTCTAACCAGAGCAATTAGGAAAGATAAATAAAAGGTATCAAGTTGGAAAGGAAGAAATAAAACTCTATTTCCAAATCATGTGGTCATATATAGAAAATCCAGAGGAATCCCAAATAAACTTACTAGAGCTATAAACAAATTCAGCAAAGTGGCAGGTTACAAGACCAGCACACAAAAATCAATTGTGTTTATATATACTAGCAATTAGCATTCCAAAGAGGAAATTAAGAAAACAATTCCATTTATAATAGCATCTAAATAAAATATCTGGGAACTATAGTTATCCAACTATAACTATGGATGTGAAAGACTTGTACACTGAAAACTATAAAACATTGCTGAAAAAAAAGTGAAGACCCAAATAACTAGCAAGACATCCCATGTTAATGGATTGGTAGACTCAATACTGTTGAGATGTCAATATTAACCAAAGCAATCTACAAATTCAATGCAATTCCTATCAAAATTCCAGAAGTGCTTTTGCAGAAATGGAAAAGCCAATCCTCAAATTCATATGTAACACAAGGGGCCCTGAATAGCCAAAACAATTTTGAAAAAGAAGAACAAAGTTGAAGGCCCCACATGTCTTCATTTCAAAATATACTACAAAGCTATAGTGAGCAAAACAGTTTGGTACTGGCATAGGATAGACAAATAAACCAATGGAATAGAATTGAAAGTCAGAAATATAGTCACACATCTATGGCCAACTGATTTTCACTAAGGGTACCAAATACATGCTATGGGGAAAGAATTGTCTTTAAACAAATGGTGTTGGGAAAACTGGATAGCCATATGCAAAAGAATGAAGGTGAACCTCTAACTTAAACCATATACAAAAATTAACTCAAAGTGGATCAAGGACCTAAATATAACAGCAAAAACCATAAACTCTTAGAATGTAACATAGGGGCAAATCTTCATGACCCCAGATTCAGCAATGGATTCTTAGATATAACCCCAAAAGTACAAGCAACAAAAGAAACAATAGATAAACTTAACTTCATCAAAATTTAAAACTTTGGGGAGTGAATGTGGCTAAAGCAGTTGAGTGCTTGCCTCCCACACGGGAGGTCCCTGGTTCAGTTCCCAGTGCCTCCTAAAGAAGACAATGAGTAAACAATGAGCAGACATTGAGCAAAAACAACAAGCAGACAACAAGCAAAAACAATGAGCAGATAACAAGAAAAAAACAAGCAAGACAACGAACAAAAAAGCAGGGAGCGGATGTGGCTCAAGCAGTTAAGCACCCGCCTTCCACATGAGAGGTCCCAGGTTCTGTTCTTAGTGCCTCCTAAAGAAAAAAAACCAGACAGACAATGAGCAAAAACGAGCAAACAGATGAGGGAGCCATCTCGGGGGGTGGGGGAGGTGAAATAAAAAATAAATCTTTCAAAAAAATTAAAAACTTTTGTGTATCAAAGGACCTTATCAAGAAAGTGAAAAGGCACCTTGGAGGAAGTAGTTGCAAACCATATATCCAACAAGGGCTTACTATCCAGTATATATAAAGAACTTTTACATTGCAACAATAAAGAAAAAAAAGATTAAACATGGACAAAGGACTCAGATGGACATTTTTTCAAAGAAGATATATAAATGGCCAATAACCATATAAAAAGGTGTTCAACATTATTAGCCATTAGAGAAATGGAATCAAAATTGCAGTGAAATGCCACTTCACACCCACAGGTGTGAATAATGGCTATTATTAAAAATGGAAAATAAGTGTTGGGTAGGATGTGGAGAAATTGAACTGTAGTGCACTGTTTGTGGGAATGTAAAATGGTGCAAGTACTGTGGAAAGCAGTATGGCAGTTCCTCAAAAAGTTAAATATAAAATTACCATATGGCCCAGTGTCATTTCGCCCGGCTCACTATAAAAAATACCACAGGTTGATTGGATGAAACAACATGAATTTATTGTCTCACAATTTTGGAGTCTAGAAATCCAAAATCAAGATATTGTCAGGATTATGCTTTTCCAAAGTCTGTAGCATTCTGGTGGTAGCTTGCCCACATAGAAAAAAGGATTGGCAAACATTGTATCTAAATGAAAAGAAAAAAGAATATTATCCTCTGTGGAGAACAGCTACCACCTTTTATGCAGAAGCTCTAGCTATATTTCAGATATAAAATAATATTTAAAATATAACCATCAGAAAGTCCCGATGCAGCTCAAAGCAGAAATGGTGTGTCTTGTCATGTTTGATTAAACCACTTCACTGTTAGATTTGGAAAAAATGACTAACAAACTTTTACCACTATTGTGACACCGATTTCATATCCTGTTTCGTAGTATTGTGACATTAGGGCCTGGAAAAAATCTGAGAGGCATGAATACATCTCGCATTGATTCATTTATCTATGCATTCAGCAAACATTTACTGAGCCTCCTGGAAACTGGGGATTGAGATGTAGGCAGAAGTTGTGATGGGGTAAGGCTTTATTTCTGCCCTCAATGAAATCACAATCTTTTGGGAGGTTAAAAAAACAGGACACCTCATAATTACAATATAAAATAATAATGCTAAATGCTTTATGAGCACAGTGGAGGGAACTGCTCCTGTTGCCTGAGTGAGCAAGGAAGCTTCCCAGAGAAGGAAGGTGACTATATCTGTAATCAGGCCAAACCATCTGAAATCCATCTCTAGCCCGGTGAATCAGAAGGTATATTGCAGACCAACACATTTTTCACTATAGAGGTGGGAGTAGCCTGTGTTTCTTTTCTGCAGGAAACAGAAAGGCCGTGGCATAAAGAGAGAGAGAAGGCATGGATGGATTTCCAAACAGACACAAGAGTTACAAAATGTACTAATTTGATCATATTTGCTTTATAATATCTTTGCAATGTGTTTCAGCTGGCATTGCTGAAATCCAAATAAAATATTTTTATTTAATTAGATCTTCATAATAAATTATGATCTTAAGGAGCACTAGATCAGAAGCCATAATTACTCTGAATTTTGGTAAGAAAAATACTGCTTTTTTAAAATATATATTCCCATCCTATACTCCTCCATTGGTTGCCCATGGCCAAACCTTAGCATATCAACACTAGTTTGATGATTTAGAGGTAGATGCTCTTGCCTGGTAGATTCAATATCTATTCCTTTGCGCTACAAAATGACCCTCATTTGAAGCAGTGTCTTATCCAAGAGGAAAATTCAGCATGTCCTTAAGGCATCAACAAAGTAGGAGCACCAAAAGAAACATTTAAAAAATCCTTTGACATTTGGTATTGTATTAGTCAAGGTCCAGTTGAAAATAGATGGCACTATCATATTGGGCAAAATTGAGTTTAATAAAGCAACTATTTACAAAGGGAAACCATAAAAGATAATGCAGGGTCCTAGGGCTAATAACAATGTGTCCTGTGATCTTTTCCTCCCTCCCTCTCTCCTTCACTCCCAGGCCAGAAGGGTCTCGGTCCTGGAAGGGTGACCTGAACCTGGAGATAGAAAACTGGGTGAGAGGGTGGGTCATAGTTAGCCAGAGCCAGCCCATGGTGACAATGGCTTTCCTCTCTTCCCTCCCTCTGATTGCCTGCTCTGTTCCCTATTGGCCAACCCAACGAGAAGCCAGATAGCCAGGGAACTTGTTGAAGTAGTCTGTTCAATCAGCCTCCTGGACACAGAATAGCATGGAGAAGGGTGGAGAATGGACCAGGAAGGCAAACGGAAGCTATCTGGTACAAAGTATCTATTTACTTTTCATTTTTGGCACCTAAATTTCTTATTTTACATTTTAGTGTTTTAATGTTTTATTTTGAAATATACAGAGGTAGATAAACCAACATATTCAACATATTCATTCTCAGGCCTCTATATGTTTTAATTGGACCCTCCGCATTTGATGTATCTGACCTGGAAGACTAAGGATGTTATAATTTAGTGCTTTTCAGTCAACTTCAGCGCAGATTATCAATGGCTCCAGATGCAGGACCATATGTTTTGCTCAGCCTAAGCATACTGTGCTCTGACGTTGAAAGGAGCTCTGCTGTCAACCAGAAGAGAAAGGCAGAGCTTTCACTGGCTGATCAGACGGTACAGATGCCCTGCCACCAGCCCCCGGGTCTGTCCAGTCAGGCTGGGACTCTAAACCTGTCAGCATTAGGGATGTGCCTACTTCAGGAAGCAAGCGGTCCCACTGGAGGGAAGAAAAGCACAGCCGACACACAGCCAATTTAGAAACAGGGTCAGTAGACAGCACCCCACTAGATTTGCCTGGGAAAATGTCTGCGGTTATTTAATACTGTTGCTATCTCTCAGCAGCTATCAGCAGTTAAAAACAGCGTTTTACTCTGTACTCAGTACCAAAACAGAGCATTTGTATTTAAATATTTGAGTTAAACACATCTTGTGTTTGTACAGCATTAATGCTGTTGACATTGTTCCATAGCTGTACTCTTTAGGGAATTGGAATCTGTCTTCCGTATTAGTCAACAAACCTTACAAAACATTTTAATAGGAATCATGACTGTGTAAGCTCCTCAGAGGGGCCCTTGAACTGGAAAACGGAGATTAACTCCAGCAGGGATGGCGGTGAAGGCAAAGATCTTAGAGATACTGGCTGCTTTCTTGTTAATGCTAATTTCCCTTTAGAGAGCACCCATCTGTCCTCGGTGCAGAGGCTCCATCTCTGGATGGAGAGGTGCCTCTTCTCCAGACTGAAGCACCCCTTCTCCCTCCCAGCTGAGTAGCTACCTTGATTTCCTGGAAAACTCTTCCCTAGCCTGCTGACACTGGCCTTGAACTATTTTTTTTTTTTTTTTTAAAGATTTATTTATTTATTTATTTATCCCCCCCTTGCTGCTTGTGTTTTGCTGTGTCCATTCGCTGTGCGTTTCCTCCGTGTCTGCTTATCTCCCCCTTGCTGTGAAGTCTTGCTGCATCAGCCCACCGCGCCGCGCGGGCTGGCCTGCTCTCACAAGGAGGCCCCGGGAAGCGAACCCGGGGCCTCCCATATGGTAAACGGGGGCTCTATCCATTGAGCCACACCCACTTCCGGCCTTGAACTATTGATTCCACTTTCCCTTTGCTCAACCAGGCCCTTATACTCAGAAGCTGCATATTCTAAAGTCTTGGGAGGGAAGGCCTTTCACCAGCTGGGAGTTGAGTCATTGAGCAGGTGAAAGAGGTGGCAAATGTAACACCCTCTATATCTCACACATGACTCCAAAACTGGAAGGTCTCCACCACCACCACCACCACACCTTTTTGGTACCACAGGGACTCTATATGCCAGCTAAGGTCGGAGCCCATGGCTGAGAGGGCCCCCATTCCCCCCCAGCACCCAGGACCAAGGAAGGCTATGGGAAACATTCCACCATCTTTCCTATTCTGATTATGCAGCACTATGAATCGTTTCTGCTTTAAGAGCCTGGTTTTCAAGAGTGCTTAATTTAATTGGCCTCGTGAGGGTTAGGAAGGAAATTAGAAAGCCACCTGAGAGCTGTACGTTTTCATCAGTGACTTGAGCTAGACCCAGGGCATCTGGTTTGAAGGAGGGAACTACGTGGGATCAGATCCTTGTTTTCAAGAAGCTTGGAGTGTCATGGCACAATGGAAAGAAGGTTAGAGAGGTCTAGTGTGGAGAGGACAGACTGAACCAGAGACAGAGGCATGATTCACAATATTAAACACACCCCCTCTGGCCTTTCTGCTCTCCCCTAGCCTTCTTTCCTTCTCCCTCCCCTGCTAACCGTCCCCCAGCCTCTTCCACAACGGGGGTGGGGAGGGGCGAGAGGGGGTGCAGTCAGCAACCCTGCTCCTCAGACTCCACTACACTGTGAAGGAGAGGAGAGCAGAAAGGGCAAAATTCACATGTCATAGAAATTTGAGATCTGGGAACAGTGGGGAGGTCAGAATGCCCCTTCAAGCATGGCATGTGCACGACAGCAGTACCGCAGTGCCCAGCCCAAAGGAGACAAGGTATATGCCATTGTGGTGCTGGGATAAATTGCTGTCATTCTCCAGGGCCCAGAGACATGATCCAGGCCATTATTGGATAAGTCATATTGCCCAGAAAAGGGGACCTCGGGGCCAGAGTGAGAGACACATACCTTCCTCAGTCAGTCTCTGGAGAAACCGTCTTCTCCTCAAGTACCCCTTCCTTTAACACCCTCAAGGGACCCTGACATTCTGTCTTTCAGCCTGTGAAACCCCCAGGAACCCAAGTACCCAATTCACATCTCCCTTGAGCTATTTCTTCTGGTCTGAGAGAATCCACTTCCACAAACACTGCTGCCATTCCTAAGGCCATTAGTAACCTGAACCTCCAAATCTGGAGGTGTGACCTCACAGCTCATTGCTCTGCCTCAGCAGTGTTCCATCGGTTGACCCCTCTACCTTCACAGCCTTCCCTTCCTTTGACATTCATGACCTTCCAGGACCCACCTTCTCCTACCTTCCTGGCTAAGCCCACTCTGTCACCTTCACTAGTTCCACGAGGTTATTGAGGCCTTTTGGGCTCGAGCTCCTTCTACCAAATCAGCGCCTGAGGCGGCTGCATAACAGTCTCCTTCCTTGATTAGAGCATCTTAATTATGCTCTAGGAATTTGCTTAAACAGATTAATCATTCTTGAGGACAAATATAGAAGCTGTGCTTGCTGAAGGATCTGCTCTGAATATCCACTGGGAAATTCTGATTACACCTGCTGGTTGGGTCTTTGCCTTGGGTGCATCAGGGACTCGGACACTGGCTGAAACCCATATACCTCCCCTGCACGGCTTCTCTTTACTCCTTTGTGCCCACAAAGCAGGCTCCAAAATGGAATTAAAAGCTGGTTGTGAAATGTGGCTGGAGTTTGAGAGCAGGGAGTTCTGGTGCCCTCACTCTCCCTTCTAGTGTTAGTCTGTATTCTGAGTGGTCGATATGAAGCCTCCATGGAATTAAATTCTTAAATTCTCAGTCCACTTATTTGCCACAACCTAGACACCACTGTGGTTCTCATTAGAATTGCTAGCTTTTAAAAACTAGATACTGGAGCCCCACCCCTGGCCAATTTAATCAGAATCTCCTGGATGGTGCATCTCTATTTTAAAAGCACCTGAAAGGGGGGTGGATGCGGCTCAAGCAGTTGAGCACCTGCTTCCCACATGGGAGGTCCCAGGTTCAGCTCTTGGTGCCTCCTAAAAACAAAAAAACCAACAAGTAAATGTAAAAACCAACTCAGGGTAGCCAATGTGGCTCAGTGGTTGGGTGCCAACTTCCCACATACAAGGTCCTGGGTTCAATCCCTGGCCCTGGTACCTTAAAAAAAATAAATAAGCACCTGAAAGTGCCCACCAGGTGATTCTAATATACAGCCAGATTGCTAACCACAGCAAAATCAGATGGTTCTCTTTTGCGCACATAAATGTGGGGAGTCAGCCCCAGAGTCCTTTGGCACTGTTCTGGGCAGATCTGGGACTAAAAAGGAATCTGGAGAGGTATGTAATGTAATGTAGGTAATACAATGTAATGTATCATGTAATATAATGTAAATGTATCATGGTGGTTAAAAGTCAGGGCTTTGGATCAGATCACATGGATTTAAATGCTATTCTACCATTTACCAACACTGTGACCTTGGGTAAGTTACTTAACCTCTCTGAGTCTCAGTCTTCTAATAAAGACTAACCACTTCATAGGATTGTAGAGACAGGTCAATAAGATAACACAAGAGCTTAGAACAATGCCTGGCATATAGAAAGCTCTCATTAAAAGTTAGTTATTGGGAAGCAGCTGTGGCTCAATTGGTTGGGCTCCCATTTACCATATGGGAGGCCATGGGTTCGATTCCCGGGGCCTACTGGTGAAGGCAAGCAGGCCCACACAATGCGGTGTGTTGATAGCCAGCGCAGTGTGATGAGCTGGCGCAGCAAGATGACGCAACAAAAGAGAGACAAGCAGACACAGAAAAACACAAAGCAAATAGACACAGCGAGCACAAGCAGCAAGGGGGGGGACAAATAAATAAAAATAAATCTTTTTAAAAAAAAAGTTAGTTATCATTATTTTCCTCGTTATTTAACTCAGCATCACAATTTGCTCAAGGATAAAACCATATTTCCTTAGAAGCCAAATCAGGAGACTTTCCCCAGTGACAGCCAACTAAGCTCAACCTGAAACAAATCAATGACAGGTGTTACTTTGCCAGTCCTCTCCCTATGTAAGGACTAACTAGGAATTGGCATGTGTTCCTCTTGAGGTTTATAGTCATATTAAGAACCAGTTTATTACATTGTTGGAAGATTGTGTTTCGGAAATTTTTTAACAATTTGGAAGAGAACCAAAAACAAACAAACAAAGCAAATCTATTCAAAACAGTGAATTCCAAAAGCAAATATACATAATGGCCCTCAGCTCAGTGCACATTTTTCAGGTCACCTTGTCCTGGTTGAACCATGCTTTGTCTTTAAACCTTGTCATATAAGCAACTGCAATATTCCATCGTTTTTCAGGATGGTGGGAAAAGTATAACAAGCACAGGGCAGGAACATGGCTCAGACTTGGATAACAGTGCATACTTCCATTTATCTAGAGTGTACGTGGGGCACGCAAGGAGAGCAAAGCGTGCCAAAGCCGTTATGCAGCCCTGAACCATGCCAAGGAGTATGCAATTTACTTTGGAGGCAATGATAGTTGTTAGTATATAGAGGAGTAGTCTGGAAAGTGTTTATAGACAGATTTGAAAGTAAAGAAGATCAGAAGCAGAGAAACTGGTCAGGAAACATGCTGAATCAGAGAAGTGGAAAAAAGCAAAATACTTAAGCATTTGTTAGTATTATACTTAAAGCATTTGTATGTTTTTTTTTTTTGTTTTTTTTTTTTTTTAAAGCATTTGTATCTTTAGGGGAAAATATAAGAAATAAAAGTTTATAACTAAGACAAATCTTTGGCACCAGAAACTATAAGCAATGTGAGACCACATTTTAAAAAATAAGGATGTTGCTGTTGTTAGACAGAAGCTTTTCAGAAGAAAGATATTTGACCTTTCATTTCATGTCAATAAAACCCTTTTTTACACATCTCAACATGTATGCTACTATGAGAAATACTAGACTAAATTAAAGATATGCTCCCTGAAATTGCCTCTTAGGGAAGATGAGGGAAGACAAATAGGAAACAACTCACCATATAGAGGGTACTAGAATGGGAAGCCAATAAACTGGATGTTAAATTAGAAATTCTAAAAGCTCTTAACAGAGTGTGGCAGCATGGAGAGGTGGCAAAGAATAGAATTTGGTGTAGGTTGACCTTGGCTCAAGCCTTAGTGCCACCAACCACTAGCAATTTGAGCTCTGGCTAGTTTGTGTTTCTAAGCCTCAACATCCTCGTCTGTAAACTGGAGCTAAAATATGTGAGCTGTTGAATCATATTGTTCTTGTCTAGTACTTATACAGCTTGTCTTTTGGGCCCCAATAGAAAACTTTACATATATCTGTGTAAAATTTTATCTCGTGGCAATTTTCGAAAATGTGAAGTGTTAGTGTATTTGTGGAGGAATTAGACACGGTCCTTGTGGTCCTGGGACTAGAACCAAGTTGGATATAGGTAATAGTAAGATAGATAAAGGGTCATATGAGAAAGTAATTTTCTAAAATTCAGAGCAAAAATAGGTTGCATCATTTCTGTCAGGGGCGGGTATCATGTCACTAGAGCTGTTCAATCACAGGTCGGAAACAACTGGAGAGGGACATAGAGAGGATTCAAGTATCAGGCGGTGTCTTTTCCAGAAGCAAAGCAGAATTTAAAATGCACTAAATAGAGGCTCATCAAGATGCAGAGGGTGCACCTAGGTGGAGGTGGCCTGCTGCAGGTTTCGATTAAGGAGGCTTTTACTGCAGTGAGCTAACATCACTTCTAATATATTGTTTCCTTACTCTTTTCACAGAGAATTCTATTTTAAACAACTCTTAAAATATATTTATTTTACTGGGTGTAACTAGAAGGCCTCCTTTCTTACTGAAGGAAGTACTTTTAATAAAATGGAACTCTAAAGTGTCAAAAGTAACTCTTTCAAAACATGATCTAAACATTCAGAGATAATTTTTAATGCCTGCCTTTCAGACAGCTTAAAAATACTAAATAATGTGTAAAGGCATTTCTATTGACATCTAGAAAGATATATGTATATGCGTGATGATTAATTTCATGTGTCAACTTCATTCTTGCAATGGTGTCCAGTTGTTTGGGCAAGCAAACGCTGGCCTGGTTGGTACTGTGATGATAGCTTGTGGATTTAACTCTTCAGTCAGTTGATTGCATCTATAGCTGGTTGCATCTACAATCAACACTGGAGATTGCCTTCAGCAATGAGAGAAGCCTCATTTGGTCAGTTGAAGGCCTTAAAAGGAGAACTGATCATTTCAGCTGTCAGAAAGAAGAGTTTCTATGTCTACTTCAGGCAGCCAGTTTCTCTGGGGAATTCAACATCACCATTGAGTTCCCAATTTGCAGCTGCCCTATGGAATTCAGATTTGCCAATCCCCAAGCATGCGAGTCAATTCCTACAGTAAATCTCTTAATATATAAGTGATATATATACATATCCTGATATACTGGCAGTTCTGTTTCTCTAGAGAACCCTGACTAATATGTATGTATGTGTGTGTATAGTATATATACTTGTAGAATTCTCTCAAACTTTTAACTGTCATTTACTATGAAAAAGAAAGGACTGAATAATAAGGAAAATTAAATATCTTTTATTTTTTAATACACTTAATTACTAAGAATTTAGTAAGAGGAATTAAATGTAGACATTTTAAGGTATAAAACTGAGGCAAATCAGTATTTTTCCACATGCCTATTATCACCCTCTTAAAGGGCCACTCCTGAGATGAGTTTTGAAGTAATTTTTGAAAATGGCTTATTGTATTTAATCTGAATGCTTGGTGGGGTGGAACCATTTATTGCTTTATCATAGGTATGTATTTAGCTCAATGTTCTTAGAGTGATCATTTAGAATATTTATTTTAATGAAACTTATTAGGTTAGAGTGTCATATCAAACATTACATACATGAAATCCCAAATTCAGCTCTCTGGTCTAACACTCAGGCAGTGTTTTGATATGTCTACCCCTGTAGTTAAGTCCTGAGTCCCCTCACCAGTTTCTGCTCTTGTGAGCCCAGGGCCACAGGACCTGAGCAAGCTGCACTGACTGGTTTGCTTCACAGGGGGGCATTTCAGGTATAGGCGGCTGCTCCCTATAGATAGAAGTTTATGTGGTTTTCTTCCCCTTTTATGCCTCTGAAGTCACATGGCACAATTATCCCAGTGATTCTCAACCCTGGGTGCATATTTTGAAAATTTTTTTCCATCCCTGGGAGCTTTTGAAAAATACAAATGCTGGTGCTTAGAGCAGTGGTTGTCTAAATTAAGCATCAGAATCCATGGGAGGGCTTGTCATCCACCACCACCCCACCCCCAGACCCAGAGTTAGGTCCCAGGTGGGTCTGAGAATTGGCATTACTAAAAGGTTCCCAGGTGATGCTGAAGCTGCTGGTCCTAGGATCACATTTTTAGAGATTTGGAATTAATTGGTCTTGGATGGGGTCAAAGCATTTATAGTTTTAAAATCTCCCTGGGTGATTTTAATGTGCAATTAGGGTTGAGAATTACTACTAAATCTGGTGGACGTCTTTCTTAGAAACATGTACCTTTCTATTTTTACATGAAGGTTAAGTGTGACGTGGAAAAACATATGCCAAATACAAAGGTAGCTAGCATAACACCAACTGCTGAATGTCTAGTGTGACCTAACTTTAAATGCATTTATTGACTTAACTATTACACCAACAATAGCTCTAGCTGTTAGCACATATAGTGCTTGTAAGATTATGAATATCTTCTTAAAGTAATTCTTCCTTCATTCTTAAAAAGAAAACAGGTCCACTAAATTGCACTCCTAAATATTTTTCAATTTGTTCTATTCAGACCTCACCAATGTATTTATTAGGAAGCTAACAAAGTATTGAACAAATTTGAAGAAGCTGCAAAAACTCTATCTACTATAACATGGGAATCATTTTAGATGAGACATTTTAGATGAAATAGGCTCATGTCAAGTTAGCCACTAAAGAACCTATAAAACCTTGATTTAGAATTAAATCCTATGTTATCGTGTCACACTGGATCCATAAATATGGAATAAGCAGAAAGATTTGGTGGGAAATTATTTCTTGTTGATCAAACACTGAAACAGAATATTGGGTAGATATCTTTAAAGTTCCACTGATATGTTTCTATAAATACATGCCTTGGGACCCTGTATCATATCTTGCTTTGGGTATAACAAAGATCTCCTGTGGAAATTATCCTAGGGATAATATATATATCTATATATTTTTTTACCCCAGAGGTCTGGAAAGTTCTAGTTAGCATATAGCATTGCCTATCGAGGATCAGCAGGACTCCAGGGTGATTAATTTGTGATTTCAAACAATAGGTATGTACTCTGAATGGAATTCAAGATAGATGTGATTAGAAATATAGATAAGGGGAACTTTCAAATATTAAATGTCTTTGAATTTTATGGATGATTTTGAAAAAACAGAAACCTAAAGTGAGTAGATATGCCCCTTGTGAAGGCTTTATTTCTACACACCATTCCAGTAGAATGGTTCCTTCAGTTAGAACATAATATTTGCACAGTACTTTTCAATGTTCAATGCATTTCTACATATATTTCACGGGACCCAGAGGTTAATAAAAAAGATTACTTTTTAGAAAAACTATCCTGAGAAAGAAAAGTAGAAAAGTAATTTGCCTGCTTTTGTTGAATGACCTTTTACTATGAACTCTGTATGTTTGGTGCCAGCTGAGCCTGAGGTAGCAGGAAAGCCACCACCATGTCTAAGGACTAACAGGCGGAGAGGAGGGGGTAAGGGATGGAGCTGTTGGAGAGCAAAGTAGGGGTGGACGTCCACTGTCCTGGGTGAGGCCGTCCAGGGATGCTCCGCGCCAGAACCGGTTGGATCCAGAACTCCAGTTGACCAGGCCCAAGCACACAACCAAGCCAGAAGGATGAAAGTCGACTCTGACAGAGTTCCAAGATCAAGGATAACATAGCCAGAAAAAAACGAAAAAAACAGAAAGATTGAGAGATGCAACGGACAAAGCAGAGGAAGGGCTCAGCGGGCATGCGCACTGAGAGCCCAGGCTGGGGAGGGAGAGGGAAAAGGGAGGTGTGAGGAGGCGGGAGAGGGCGGACTGCTTCCGGCATTGTAGACATCAGGCTCAGCATTATCCTGTTTGGAGGATAATTTCAAGCTTAAATTTTCCCACTGCCTTTTGCCTTGATTTTAAACAGTGAAGCCAAACCTTGGGTAACAGTTTCTTTTAAGTAGGACTATATTGCATGCTTTAATGCCTTTTATCAAAATAATAAGCCGTCATCTGAGATTATCGTAATATGCTGAAGTCATATCAACTCAGAATTATGGCATTGGTTTTTTCCTCTAGTTTTTATGTGGTAGGAAGATGGGACCAGGTTAATCTATAGCCTTTTCTATTTCAGTAGAAAGTAATAAAGAGCCCACACAGTTCGGAAAGCACACATTTAATCCCTTTCATTACTAAACTAGAAAGGATATCAATTTCATTTTTCCTACACGTACAATAATGAGTCCCTGGCATGAGTCCTTATCGTCCTCGTTTCTGTGCACTAAAGAAGCTTACCAAGCCCGATCCTTTCCATGTGACTCAGCTCCGCGTTCCATCCACAGAAAAGAAGTATGATGCTATTTCCTCTTTGTAAGACCCATTCCTTCCACCTTCTGACGCACATTTGTTATCTTCTTGTCACAGAAGCTGATTCAACAAACACTATTCAGTTCTGCCCTCCCCTTCATCCCATATAGAAGCAGGAGGGAGATAGGGTGAAAAGGTGGCATTAAAATCTGGGCCCTGAAATGCCTTTGCATTCAGTTTAAAGAGCCTGCACAGCATTCCAGAACCACCATAACTGAAAAGACAGGAACAATCCACAGGCTCATTGCTCAGCGAGGCAGAATAGACACACACCTAACTAGGCTGGGAAGGAAAAGAGGCTTTATTGGCCTGTAGAGGACAGGAGATCTAATCAGTCTCAAATCTGCCTCCCCATTAAGGTGTTTTCTTACAGATTTCAAACAAAGAAAATTAATCATAGACTCTAGATCCCTGAGAAGGGGTTTGGAGAGCTTTCCTAGTTTTCTGCTCTGGTTAACATCTAAGATACATATTGTGCCTGGTGCCTCTAAGTTTCATGATTTTAAGAGCATAGAATGAGTGAAGCATTACGAGGAGACGTCATATATATTCTTTACAAGGAAAGAGAAATAAAAGGTCTGGTTAATAGTAAACTCGACAGAGCTATGTGCTTTTCTATAGAAACTTTATACGCATTCTAAGGTGCTTGCTGGATTACAAGTACAGTATATTCTTTTCATGCTACAAATCCCTCCTGATTATACTTGAGCTACATCTCAACAGCTCCATTTTGGTAAACAGTCGGTACTTCTTGAATGGACAGGCTTGCTGTTTCCTTGCAGCCATACTCTCATTGTGGACAATCCTCTGAGCATTCTCCTTAAGTAGTGCTTTGAACAATATGCCCAGAGGTTCTGAAAGCAAGGTCAAATGCCAATATCAGTGTTGTCCGTTAACACAATCTTTTTGCTAATAGCAAGACTTAAGAAGCAGCAGGTGGGAATGGAGTGGGGAGCAGAAGTATAAGTAGTGAGAAAAGGCAGGTGACAGAAAGACAGTTAGTCCCCTACTGTAGAACAAGTGCTGGGGGTGGGCCTGGCTGCCAGTTGAGGTTCCTGGAGGCTGATGTTGGGAGTAGGGAGCAAAAGGCTCAGGATTCAAAGGCTAAGCAAGCCTCAGAATAGTGGCAAACAGGCAGGGCCTTGACTTGCAAATGAAGCCCAGGGCATCCTGCAGCTGAGCCCACCAATGGGAACTGAGGCAGGCTCCTTCAAAGGCATGAAGGCGTGGCAAGGCCAGCTTCATGAGGGGGTTACCTGTGCAGTGGCACAAGGCCTTCAGCTTGTTTAATGTTCTGCTGTTGCTGTCTTGACATTCTTAACAATTTTTTAACAGGGCTCCTGACATTTTCACTTTTCAGTGGGCCGGTCCTAAGTGGTGGTGTGGGAGCTGGATGAGGGAGAGGAGAGAGGTTTCTTCTCAGTTGAAAGCGCCCTGCCCTGCTTGGGGCAGAGCTCCATCCTACTCTATAACCTCCATCATTCTCTATCTACTTACCCTGCTTGATGTTTTTTCATAACAATCCTCACTTCCTAGATTTATAGTATATATTGATTGTTACTTGTTTCTTACCCAACTGCCTTTTGTTCACAAGGATAAAGGACAATCCATGTTGTTCACTGCAACATCCCCAGTTCTTACAACAGTGCCTAACATACATACTAAATGAAGAGTTGAGCTCCGGTCCTTGGGGAAGCCCACTATCAAGAACAAGGTAAGGTCCCCAGGACTCCAGAGGAATTGCTGGAGCCAACAGGGCACAGCGTGGAAGAAAGTCAGGAGTCTGGCCGAGGAAGAAGAGGAGCTCTGTCTCAGGGGTGGGGAAAGTCTGTGTCCAGGGACAGATTTGTGGTAAAGGCAAGATCAAGGCTGCTTAAGTTTTTCCTATCTCAAGCTGCCAGGGAAATGGGAGACAGGACTGGACGTGCAGCTGGGGAACCTAGGACAGGCACAAGCAGCTTAAGTAACATTGAGGTTTGCTGGCACTCAAATGTTTTGACTGCCTAAGGGAAGTGTCTAAATTGGCTAATGATATGCCAATTTATATTGGCCTGTGTTCAAAAGGTAAGACCGAAATGGAAAACAGTTGTGTGCCATTGTTCTCACCCTATCAGAGTGGTGGCCTTCCAAAATTTCACAAAAGCTGCACTGATTGGAACTGCCAATGGAGCTTGATTTAAGTTCCTACTGATAAGGTCTCCCTGTAAGTGATTGTCATAAAACTCCTAGCTTTTGTCAATGCATTTTTCATTATCTATAAATGTCTTATGTTCATGAGGCCCTGTACCCACAGTCATAAATGCTTGTAGGGGCTACCAAACCCTGGAGGG
>JAQZBX010033441.1:0-25396 GCA_029593785.1 Cabassous unicinctus | reverse complement strand
GCTTATCTGCTCCCCAAAGCTATGAGGGGGTCCAGGCAGCCAAATCCACAGAAGTTAAACCCCTCTCCACCTTCTTTCAGAGCCGTCCTTCCCTCAGAGTATGCTCCCTCACACCAGGAGCAGGAGTTGCGAATGTAGGATTCGCAGCTCCAACCAGCCATTTTCCCTGAGGGTGGGGCTCAGCTGTCTGTGTTAACCACCACAGGCAGGCTCAAAACTCACGAATCTCCACTGATCACTCCATGCCGTCGATCTGCCCGCTGCTAGATGACCCAAGCTTCTCGCTCCGTGCACCCACAGCACAGACCCTCGGGCAGGACTCCGTCCACAATCAGCTGTCCCTGGAGAGCTAGTCAGTGAGTACCCTCCTAAACCAACACCATCTTGCCCCTGTCTTAAGAACCTTTTGAACAGTAGTCTTGGTAGGAATGAAAGGCAAAGAGAACAGACAGAGGTTTTGTTTGTAAATGAATTTTTCTCTAGCAGATATAATCACCAGCCTCAGTTTTTTAGTAGACTCAAAAGTTTTGAAGGATGAGACATATTGTACTATTTTTTATAAAATGAGATGAATTATTGGACCTAAAGATGTGGGATTTTTTTCAATAAGTTGTTATAAATGTTTTTCCTCCACACTGCTTACAGGGCTTGGAACTGTTTTCCCAAGTCTAGGGAGCTCCGTGACAATTCACTTTTAGAATCTCAGCAAAAACTCCACATCTTCTGTATTTATAGTCAGTATCCAGAGAGTTGAGCCCCTGTGGACTTTTGCAACCTGCACATATACACCTTGGCATTTTGTACCTTTTGTTGGGTGCTGTGATTGTACCATGGGCTGTTCTGTGTCAAGTGGCATTAAATCAGAGAGCCAGGATATCTCACTTATCACAGCAGGTCTGTGTCAGCTGAATCTTACAAAGTATGTCTTATCTACCAGAACATAAATCAGCACCAGGACTCACAAAGCTACTTATTGGTTCTACCTCCCTGTGGAAGAGAACGCAGTCCAGTAATGCTCTCAAACAGACAAACTGCTCTCCTAACACTGTTGGCTGTCCTCATTCCATTTCATATTCAAAGAAAGCCAATTGCCACAGAAACTAGCCTATTCCCTGAGTGTCTGATGATCTTAGAAGATGCACTGAGAGAAGAGGTGGTGTGATTTTCCAGGCAATATCTAATTAGAACTCTTGCTCTTTTAATTTTCTGAGAACCTGCAGAAAAGTGAGTGGGGTAATTTGGGTAGAGATAGGAGGTTCTCCGGCCTGGGAAACAAGAGGTCTGACAAGCTTGGGCACCAGTGTTACCAGTTTGAGACCAAGACTGTTTAGTCAGGAATAGGTAAGTGCTTGGCCAAGGTGGGCATCCATGGCTCTGACCCATCAGCCAGCCCCTGAGGAACCCCTGGGCTTCAACTGGAAAGAACTTAGAGGCTATTTCAGCCAGAATAAAAAGGGAGTCTCTAGAAAGTGCAGACCTATCGAAAACAATTGTCTCTAGTCTGAATTATCAGGAACCCCAACATTCAGGGGCCCCATCATCAAGTAGCCAAGAATAGAATGTGTGGCAGTTGCTATTGTACAGCCCACTGTCCAGTACCCATTGCATTCCTACTCCACAAAAGGCAAGCTCTGAAAGAGGCTTTTTAAAGGATTAAAGCAAAGCCTTTGCTGATGTTATAGTTTTGGGGGAAGAGATATGATTTGTATAAACTGATTGTAAAATCAAATGAATATGTGATTAATCACAAATAAATATGAATAACAAGAAAATATGAGGAGTGTCAGAAGTGGGCAATCAACATGAATGAAACACTGACCATTGGTGAAGAGAGGCACTCCTGAGGACATGAATCATACTTAAATAACTGCTTTATGTCCTTCAATCCCAACCTCCAGCTCTGACCTAGAGTGAGCACCAATACATTCTTATTAAGTAAAAGTTTTAAAGATAGTGAGGTTTGGACTGGGCATTGAAAACTAAAAGTTTAGCAAGGAGAGAATTGTGTTTTCACTCGAGGTCTATAATGATCAAGATAAAATATTTTTTAGGAAACCCACAAAATGTAAGAGCTAAAAGACATTACAGGGACTATTTTATCCAATGTCATCACTGAACAGATAGGGAAACCAAGATTCAGAAAGGGAAAGAGCTTGCCAATGTCACACAACCATGAAGGAGCCTGGACACCAGGCTCAGGGCTGATGCTTTTTCTTCATCTAAAGCAAACATTTATTTTCACCAAAAAACTTATTAGGGAACTCATGCAGGGAACCTTCAGAAGACCACTAAAGAAGACCCATTGTGGCTGCAGTGGAGACCTTCAGGACGAGCTCGGCCAACAAGAGGCTAGGAGCCAGTTCATGTAGGGACTTTCTATTTATATTTAGGAAATAATTAAGGGTTTCTAAAATGGGTGAGTTGAAAATGTGATTCTGGTTGTTCTCTAGAGAATACTTGGGAACAGACAATGGGAACCAAAAGAAGGAGCCTGATTAGCAAGGTATTGCAGCATGCAGGCACCACAAGTGAGGTAGGAGAGCAGGGCTGGGAGCAGGTGGGAAGCAGTCAGATGGGGAGAGGAAATCAACAGGAATTGTTTCTCCAGCATGTAAAATCACTCAAGATATGGTCTAAACTCTTTAGCACAATTTAAAAGATCCTCTGGGGTCGCATCCAGGCTCTTACTCCAGACTACATTATGCCTTTATGTCCATTAAATTTGCTGCTCTTTCTACATGTAAAATTCTTCCACCTCCACTTCCTATCCTTGCCTGGATTAATTCAATCTATCTTTTAGATCTCAAGCTAGATGCTACCTCCTCTGGAAAGTCTTCCATGATGCTCCCCACTCACCTTTCATTGCATTAGTCACATACCCATTCTATGTGTTCCTATGCTATCCCCATCAAAGCACAACACTGGGTATGATTGCCTGTTCATCTGTCCAACCCACTGCTGAACTGTAAACTCCTTATCCTATCTAGCACTGAACCCCAATAAACATTTGCTGAATTTGTTATGTTGTCTCATTGCACACCAGTAGGTTAGCAAATGTGTAGTTGATTAATTTTGGGTAGGAGCATTTCTGAAACTGATTATACATGTCATTGTCTTCTTACACAAAGTTAGGCTGAGCATAGTGTAACATTGAACACAAGGTCATCATTAGGAATGCAGTTGCAATCACAGAATCTCAGAATCTCTTAGACATCACATAGTCTAATCAGCTTAGTTTTATAGATCAATAAACTGAGACCAGTACCAACCTCCCTTAAAAACCAGTACCAACCTCCCTTCTATTTGAAACTACGGTTGGTGCTGGAGTTGGTAGGTATACGTTCAAGAAACTTAAATCTTTGGGCTGTCCATGTGCCAGCTGGGCCCTGAGCCTCAACAGAGTTGCAATACTTACTCTTTAGTTCATTGGACCCACCTAGAACAACTAACAAGGAGGTGATGATGGACATCCACCATACCACGGAACCAAGAGTCTACAACTGCAAGCAAGAGAGTCCCATCCATTAGTCATATGAGACTGAAGCCCCCTCTCAATTAAAGGTGGAGTGGGCCTCACTATCCCAGAATCCTCAGGATTGGGGAATGAACTATGGACTAGAGTGGACTTACTGGTATTCTACTGTAGACTTATTGTAATTCTAGCAATGGAAGAACTTATATCATTGATGTGGAGGAAGTGGCCACTGGAGGTTCTGAGGTCAGGAAGAGGGAAAACAGGTGTGGTGTGGGGGCATTTTCAGGGCTTGGGAGTTGTTCTGGATGATGTTGCAATGACAGATGCAGACCATTGTATGTCTTGCCATGGCTTGCACAGTTGTATGGGGCAGATTGTAGACTACAATGAGGACTGTGGCCCATGCTTGGTGGCAATGCTCCAGGATGTGTTCATCAATTGCAGTGAATATGCCACACTAGAAAAGGAGGTTGTTGATGTGGGTAGGTGTAGACAGTGTGGGGTATGTGGGAATCCCCTATGGTTTTTGTGTGATATTTGTGTAATCTGGATATCTTTTTTCAAAAAAAGAAAAATTAAAAAAGACAAAAAAATACTAGCTGACTATCTGCAGATGGAGAGTTTCCAAAGTCCTCAGCAAGATCCTGTTTATATCTCAAAGAAAAGAAATATTACTTAATTATGTTATGATACCTTTATGAAAGCAAATTGAAATGTGTTGGAGTTTCTTAAGAATTGTCTAGAGTAGTTCATCCTGAAAGAACTTGGAAAAATGAGTGCCATTGTCTATTTTTTTTACTTTATTTTGTACATTTAATAATTGAAAATATAAACAATTAAAAACTAAAAAGAAAACACAGTTGAATAAAAACATACATTTCTCAATTAAAAAAAAAAAAAACAGTACCAACCATGACTCTCAATCCTACCCTTGATAAATCTGTATCCATAGGGTCACAGTCACATCCTCTGGATTTTTTTGAGATACCTTAAACTATTTGCTCTAGTACAACATGGCCCTGACTGCTATGTTTTATTTTAGTTCTTGAGCCTGTTTTCATAGCTTTGCCGCCTCCTTATGTATTTTCAACTCTCACATCTCAATCCCTCAGTTTGACCATGTCTAGCAAATCCTTTCTTCATATATATGTGCTTATAAGCCAAGTTCTGCCTCCCCATAGCATCACAGCACTTATAACCTCTGTTATTATTGGTGTTTATAAGCCTGTCTCCTCTACTAAACTAAAATACAAGATCTGTTTTATTCTTCTTTTTGCACCTAGTGCCTAGCATAGGGCTTGATATGATCATGTGTGCTGAAGAATTATCTAGCTTATTAAATACTATATAAAATCAGAATTAGGGTTAAAGAAAATTATAAACTGTAATTCAGGAACTTCTTTTCTGATTCTTAGTTGTGATTTACTGAGCTTAATTCTGGTAGGCATGTTATTCTTAGACTTAGTAAGGAGTTATTGGTAGATGAGGAGGGACTTGTATCCCCTCTTGCAATAATTAGAAACCTGTTAGGATATCAACATACTTTGAGACTATCTCTCCCATACACTCCCTCTTTGGTAGGCAACTGGGGCAAAAGGAAACTGAATGAATTTTAAGAGGTAGGTTTTAAAGTGCAGATCTCCCAATGACTGTAAATTAAGGGCTTTGCAGTGGACATTTATTATATGGTCTTTCCAGAGTAGAATGCTTCCATTGTTCTGGAGAATTGCTTCTCCCCAACTAGAGGTTATAGTCAGGACTGGAAATCAGACTACACAGCTTCAGTCAATTGTTTTGGGGGATATATTACTCAAGCCATGCCAACCGAGGTCCCATCCCAGGACTTCCTGAAACGGAGCCATGGAAAGAGATTCAGTCCCTCCCTGATTAAAAAAAAAAGTCTTACAATGTGAGTTCAGCAGCCATGACTCCCTCCATGGCTGGTTTAAGAGAACAAGGTCAAGGTGCAGTGAGATGTAGAAAAGGGAGACAGTGTTAACTGTGTTTAAGTCCTTGGGGATCCAGTACCATCATTGTCCTTTCTGTGGAATTTGACTGCCACAGCTCTATGTTACCCGAACACAGTTCTACTGTACTCAGTGTTTCCAACCAGAGGGTTGTTAAATGCAGAAAACACATGAGATTTAGGAAAAACAACAGAAAGCATATCCTTAATGTTTAATCAGAGGAAACCCAAGCATTTAGAACCCATTCCTTACCTGAGAATTGATACCATTGAACCAAAACCCAAATAAGCTTTGGGGATAATTTTATGGATTAAATAAGAGGGTCTGAAACAAGGAAGAAGACAACTCCAGTCCTCCTATTCAAGGCCTAATGCACCACAGTACTCAGTCAGAGACCTTGTGGTAAAAGAAATGCCACACCATTTCAGGAAGCAAAACTGACTCCAGGGGTGCATTTCAGCCCAGCATAGGAAGTGTTTTCTAACAAGCACAATTTACCACTGGGGGCTGTCTCAGGACTTGGTGAAACTTCTCCTACTGGGAATATTCAAGGGGAGTTGTTTAGATAAGGGGTACCATAGAGGACATATTAGATGAAGGATTAAAAATTGGCTTTGCCAGTTCTTTTCATCTCTGAGATGAGTTTACTCAGTGTATTTAGTTCATATTAGTGAGACCACACAATATTTGTGTTGGTTTTGTTGTTGTTGTTGTTGTTGTTGTTGTTGTTCCTGGCTTATTTCACTTATCACAATGTCCTCAAGTTTCATCTATGTTGTCATATGAGTCCTGACTTCATTTCTTCTTACAGCTGAATAGTATTCCATTGTATGCATGTACCACATTTTGTTAATCCATTCATTTGTTGATGGACGCTTGGGTTGTTTCTATCTTTTAGCAATTGTAAATAATGCTACTATGAACATTGGTGTGCAACTGTCTATTGGCATCACTATTTTCAGTTCATCTGAATATATTCCTAGTAGCAGGATTGTATGGCAGTTCTATATTCAGCTTCCTGGGGAACTGCCAAAATTTCCTACACAGAGGCTGCACCATTTTCCATTTCCACCAACAGTGAAGAAGTGTTCCGATTTCTCCACTTCCACCCCAGCACTTGTAGTTTTCTGTTTTATTATTTTGATTTTTTTTTAAAATAATGGCCATTCAGTAACTCATGAAATGATATCTCATTGTAGGTTTGATCTGTATTTCCCTAATAGCTACTGATGTCAAGCATCTTTTCATGTGCTTTTTGTCCATTTGTATTACTGCTTTGGAAAACTGTCCGAGTTTTTTGCCCATTTTTAAATTGGGTTGCTTGTCATTTTATCATTGAGTTGTATGATCTCTTTATATAACATAGAGATCAAACTCTTATAAGATATGTGGTTTCTGAACATTTTCTCCCATTGCCATTGAGTTGGCTGCCTTTTCAGCTTCTTAACAAAATCATTTGAAGCAAAAAAGTGTTTAATTTTGAGGTCACATTTATCTATTTTTTCTTTCATTTTTCATGCATTGAGTGTAAGTTTTAAGAAGCCAACATGTACCACAAGATATGAATATGTTGCCTATGTTTTCTTCTAGGAGTTTTATGTTTCTACCTTATATATTTAGGTCCTTGATTCATTTTGAGTTTAGTTTTGTATTAGGTGTGAGATAGGGTCCTCTTTATTTCTTTTAGATATGGGTATTCAGACCTCCCAGAACCATTTATTGAATAGACTGTTCTGCCCCAGCTGAGTGGGTTTGACAGCCCTGTCAAAATCTGTTGACTGTATGTATGAGAATCTATTTCTGAATTCTCAATTCAATTCCATAGGTCAATATTTCTATCTTTATGCCAGTGCCATGCTGTTTTTACCACTATATCTAAGTAATATGCTTTAAAGTCAAGGAGAGAGTACTTCAACTTCATTCTTCATTTTTAAGACATTATTGGCTATTTGGGGCACCTTACCCTTCCAAATATATTTAATAACTGGCTTTCCATTCTTCAAAAAAATTGGCATTTTTATTGGGATTCTGTTGAATCTGGCAATCAGTTTGGGCAGAATTGGCATCATAACGATATTCAGTATTAGAAACCATTAACACAGAATGTCCTTCCATTTATTTATTTGGTAACTTTTAGGATTTTTTTTTCTGAATATAGGTTTATGTCCTTGGTTAAGTTTATTCCTAAATATTTGATTCTTTTAGTCGCTGTTATAAATGGAATCTTTTTCTGAATTCCTCCTCAGAATGCTCATTAGTAGTATATAGGAAAAATACTGTTTTTTGTGTATTAATCTTGTACCCCACCACATTGCTAAACTCATCTATTAATTTTAGAAGCTTTGGTGTGGATTAGGGGAATTTTCTAGGTATAGGATCATATCATCAGCTAATAGCAAAAGTTTCCTTATTTGGGTGCCTTTTATATCTTTTTCCTTGCCTAATTGCTCTAGCTAGAATTTCTAGCACAATTTTGAATAACATTGATAACAGTGGGCATTTTTGTCTTCTTTCATGATCTCAGCAGGAAAGCTTTTGGTCTTTCATTGTTGAGTAAAATGTTAACTGTAGGTTTTTCATATATGCACTTTACCATATTAAGAAAGCTCTTTCTACCATTTGGAGTATATTTTTGTTTATAAAGAAAGGATGCTATATTTAGTCCAATGCCTTTTCTGTGTCAATCGAGATGATCATGTAATTTTTTTTCTTCTTCAAGTCTCATTTCTGATTTTATTTATTTGTATCTTGTCCCCTTTTTTGTCAGTCTAGCTATGGGTTTGTTGATTTTGTTGATCTTCTCAAAGAACAAACTTTTGGTTTTGTTGATTCTATTATTGTTTTTCCTCAATTTCATTTATTTCTGCTCTTGTCTTTATTTCTTTCCTTCTGTTTTCTTTGGGATTTGTTTGCTGTTCTTTTCCTTGTTCCTCCAGGTGTGCAGTTAAGTCTTTGATTTTAGCTTTTCTTTTTTAATGTAAGCATTGGGGGCTATAAATTTCACTCTCAGCACTGCCTTTGTGGTGTCCCATAGGTTTTGATATGCTTGTGCTCTCATTTTCATTCATCTCAAGACATTTTCTGAATTATCTTGCAATTTCTTCTTTGACCTACTGATTATTTAAGAGTGTGCTGTTTAATCTTCATATGTTTGTGAATTTTTCCCTTTTTCTGCCTGTTTTTAATTTCCAGCTTTATTCCCTTATGATCAGAGAAAGTGCTTTGTATAATTTCAATCTTTTTAAATTTATTGAGTCCTGTGACCCAACATATGGTCTATCCTGGAGAATGATCCATGAGCACTTAAAAAAAGTGTATATCCTACTGTTTGGAGTGTAATATTATATAAATGTTTGTTAGGTCTAGTTCATGTATCATATTATTCAAGCTCTCTGTTTACTTATTTATCCTCTATCCAGATGTTATAGCCAATGCTGAGAGTGGTGTATTTAAATCTCCAACCTTTATTGTAGAGTTGTCTATTTCTCCCTTCAGTTTTGCTAATATGTGCCTCATATATCTTGGGGCACCCAGGTTAGAGGCACAGATATTTATTATAGTTATTTTTTCTAGTTGAATTTCCCCTTTTACTAATGTATACCGAACTTCTTCATCTCTTACAACAGATTTGCATTCAAAATCTATTTTTTCCTGTTATTAGTATAGTGACTCTAGATATTTTTGGTTATTATTTGTGTGGAATATCTTTTCCAACCTTTTTACTTTCAACCTGATAGTGTCCTTTCTTTGGAGGTGAGTCTCTTGTAGACAGCATATAGATGGCTCATATTTCTTTATCCATTCTGTCAGTACACGTCTTTTGATTAGGAAGTTCAATCCATTAACACTCAGTGTTATTATTGTAAAGGCTTTACTTACTTCATCCATTTTACCCTTTGACTTTCCATTATTGTATCTTACTATTATCTGTCTTTTGACACTTTAAGTTACCCTTACTAATAATCTTCATTTCTACTTTCTTCTCCAAATCTCTCACCCTTGTCTTTTCCTTTCAGGTTTCAACACTCCCTTGACTATCTCTTGCAACTCTAACCTTTTGGTAACATACTCTCAGTTTTTGTGTTGTTGTTGTTGTTGTTTTTTTCTGTGCAGAGTTTAAATTAACCCTCATTTTTGAAAAAAAGTTTTGTCACATAAAGAATTCTTGGCTGGTAGTTTTTTTCTTTCAGTACCTTACATACATCATACTTCTGCCTTCTCAACTCCATGGTTTCTGACGAGAGATTGGCACTTCGTCTTTTTGAGCTTCCCTTACACTTGATGCATTTCTTTTCTATTGCTACTTTCAGAATCCTCTCTTTATCTCTAATATTTGTCATTCTGAATAGTAGGTGTCTCAGAGTAGATCTATTCAGATATATTCTGTTTGGGGTGCATTTCTTCTTGGATATTGATATTTCTTTCTTTCTTAAGCATTTGGAAGTTTTTAGTCATTATTTCCTCAAGTATTCTTTCTTCCCCTTTTCCATTCTCTTCTTCTTCTGAGACACCTATAACATAGGTTTGGGTGATCCATGTTGTCATTTAATTCCCTGAGACCCTGTTAATTTTTTTCCATTCTTTTTTTCTGTCTCTTTCTTGTCTTTTCAGGTTCAGATGTTCTGGCTTTGATTTTACACATTCATTCTTCTGCCATTTCACATCTGCTGTTATATGCCTCTAATGTATTTTTAATTTCATCAATTGTGACTTTCATTCCCATAAGCTCTGTTACTTTTCTTTGTAGGCTTTCAAATTGTTCTCTTTGCTCACCCAGTGTCGTCTTAATATCTTTTATGTCATTAACCATATTTTCCTTCAACTTGAATTGATTTAGGAGATTTGTGTGATTATCATTGATTAGTTATCTTGAATCCTGTGTCCCATCAGGATTCATAGTTTGTTCTTTTGGCTAGGCCATTTTTCCCTGTTTCTTAGTTTGGCTTGTAAATTTTTTTTGTGTGTGGGTGTCTGTGCATCTGATTATGTTGGTGAATTTACTATGATGGTTAATTTCTCTCTCTGGCTTAGTGTTTTTTTCACAGCTCTTCTTTGATTTGTGGCTCAACTTTTCTAAGTTTTTAAAATTGCCAAGCTTAAGTTATCAAAATAGGGCCAGAGACCCACTAATGTGGCACAGATCAGACCCAAGGGATTCAGGTAAGAGACTCCAAAAAGTGTTTTCTCCTTGCAATTTCCAGGCCTACCAGAAGATAGTGATCTTCCAATAATTTCACCATTGAGGTGTCTCTTTCAACCTCCACTTACCCATGATTCTGGTCTGACCAGCTCCAAGACTGAAAGCAGGCTCTGGTGGCCAAAGTCACTAAAGAGAAACCACTCTCTGCTCACCTCTGCACTTTCCCTTTCCCCAGGGATGAAGAAGTCTGTCCCCCTCTCAGGGATGCAGTGAGCCACAGGTTTTGTCTAGGTTGTTTGCCTTGAGGGTAGGGGATGGGTGCCAATTCTAGCCACAGGGGCTAGTAATTCACAGTTTTTATTTCAGCTTCTTTGTATTTAAGACCCTCTCCCTCCTGAACAATGCACAGCTCTGTCTTGCTCTGCAGCTCTACAAAGTATCTCCTTCAGACTGCTTTTTGTCCTTTCTCCATTGTTTTTGTAAGAAAGTTGAGCCCTGGCTCCATACTCCAATACCATCTTCCAGGAAGTCTCAGTTACTTTATGCTTATCTCCTGCATTTTGCATCTGGCTCCTTCTGCATCATGTGCCCTGTGTTGCCTTCCATGTGTTCCACATGATTCCACAGTTTCATCTTGCCCCCACTCAATAATTCTGTTACCCAAGCTCTTGGTGAAAGCATTTTCTGCTGAGATATCCAACATATCTTTCACTCCACTAGGTCACAGGGTCACAAGTTTAATCTCACTTGCTTAGGTTGCTTATGGCTAATGGAAACAGAACTCAGACATACCACATAGTTGAGTCACTCCTAAATTGCCAGCCTCTCAGTATGGCTGCCCCTGTTACCATCATCACTGGCCAAAAGCAGAGATTGTTGTGGTTTGCTCTACTCTGAATCCATATGGCCAGAGGCAGCTCATAACCACCACCACAACCATTTCAGAAGTCTCCCTGCCTTTGCATGGACCTCCACCATATTAGTGACAGGAGGGCACCTACACCCTTGGGGAAATTTCTCACACCTCACAGTAGGATGGGCTCATGCTTCATGGCCATAGCAGTCCAAAGTCTGGGTAACTCACTCTTTCCCACTGTCAAGTTATCAGCACACTTTTCTCTCACCTCCTTTTTACCTAACATGCCAAGAGGGTTCTATCTATACCCATCCAAATACAGCTGGAATGCTATGGAACCCAGATATACGAGAACATACTAATAACACTATTCATAATAATAACAACAACAGCAGCAATAAATATCTATTCAATGCTTATTAATTCCAAATAATGTCCTACACTGAATTCTATGGTGTTGGAATTAGTATCATCATTTTTAGATGCCAAACTGAGGCATAAAGAGGCCAAGTAAGGGGAAAGATGGTAGAGTAGGGAGCTCCAAGAATCAGTCCTTCCATCAGAACCACTATTAAACAAACAGTAACTGTCTCGAATCAACTATTTTGAAACTCAGGAGTAGAGTAGAACACTGTACAGCATCCAGGGAAGAACAGAAGAAAGAAGCTGGTAAACTGTGGTAAATACCAGTAAATTGTTCTCTCCACACAGTGGTTACTGGGGCCCATCCCCTACACTTGTGGCAGGAAGCAGTGGGGACCAGCCCCTGGCCTTGTTTGCTGGTGTCAGAAAGGAACACAAATTTCCACTTCCCCAACATCCAGGGTGGGCACAGGACAATCCCTGATCATGGCTTTTGATTACCTACTTCAGATAACTGGAGGCCTAACTCTGAGGGTGACCATTCTACCAACCCACTCCAGACAAAGGCAGGGGAGGAGTCTTAAATGTGGCATGAGTCCTCAGAGAGGCAGAATACAGTTGAAGGATTGCGTTCTCTAGGCAGGTAAGGAAAGTGTAGCTTTGGGGAATGTGGAAGAAGCTCCTTGCATCTTTCTTGGCCCCTCTGTCTACCCTATCAAGGGTAGTTTGGAGCTGGCTGGCACCCTCTTTTTGGATCCCTGGCCTTGTTCTGGCTGGGAAAGACTAACTTGGGAAATTTCTCTCCAGCATGCCCCACCTCCCAGAACTTAACACTTCAGACAAAAGTAGCTTGAGACAACAAAACATGATTAAGGCAGATGGCCTGGGGCAAAGGATAACCTGCTTTATATCTGGCAGCAGAACACCCAGAAGAGGGAGAAATAGAGGGAGATTCAAAAGTCCTGGAAACAGGGTAACAGCTAAGGCCACTAAGAAGCATGCACCCAGGACAAAACACATGCTCAAAAAAGACAGTGAGTACCCTATACTTTGCATTCCCCTTGAGCAACTTTCCTGATAGGAGGGCTGACACCCAAGAAAATCTCTGTCTTATCACCAGCTGGTTACAAACTCAAGTAACAGACAACCTGAGTGGGAAAACCCCAGAGTTAACATTTTAAAATATTAAAATGTACATTTTGCAACAAAAGATTATAAGACAAACAAAGAAACAGGAAATGATAGCCCATCCAAAAGAAAAGGATGAAAATCCAGAAAACAACAACAAAGAAGAAAAGATTGTGGATGTGCCAGGCAAACACTTAAAAAAAAGATCTTCAATATGCTCAAGGAGATGAAGGAAAATAGAAAGAACTACAGGATATCAGGAAATCAATGAATGAACAATATGAGAATCTAAGTAAATAGGTAAAAATTTTAAAGAAGACCCAAACAGAAATACTGAAGTTGATGAAATACAATAACTGAAATAAAAAATATTCCCACTAGGTTGCAATAGCAATTCAGAGCTAGCAGAAAAAAAAATGAGTGAGCATAAAGACAAGACACTTGAAATGAGGAGCAGAAAGAAGAAAGAATTATAAAAACAAAAAAAGCCTAAAAAAAACTCTGAGATACCATTAAGGAATACCAATATACACATTATGGGAATCCCAGAAGGAGAAGAAAGAAAGGAACAGAAGGACTATTTAAAGTAATAATGACCAAAAAATTGAGAAAGAATAGTCTCCTCAACAAATGGTGCTGGGAAAACAATCTCCATTTGCAAAAGAATGAAGGTAAACACCTACTTAACACCATATACAAAAATCAACTCAAAACAGATCAGAGACTTAAATATAAGAGCTGGAACTATAAAATTCCTAGAAGAAAATATAGAGAAACATCTTCAGGGTCTTGTGTTAGGCAATGGTTTCTTAGACTTTTATCCAAACACAAGTAACAAAAGAAAAAATAGCTGAGACCGCATCAAAATTTAAAAATTTTGTCCCTCAAAGAACTTTGCCATCAAAGTAAAATGACAGCCTACACAATGAAAGAAAATATTTGGCCATCACATATCTGATAATGATCTAGTATCCAGAAAATATAAGTAAATCATTCAACTCAACAACAAAAAGACAAGTTAGCTAAAAATGGAAAAATACTTAATTAAGCATTTCTCAAAAAAATATATACAAATGGCCAAAAAGCACATGAAAAGATGTTCAATATCTTTAGCTATGAGGGAAATTCAAGTCAAAACCACAATGAGATACCTTTCCATACCCACTAGAATGGCTACTATTTAAAAAAAGAAAAACAGAAAATTACAAGTGTTGGAAAGGATGTGGAGCAATAGGAACATTTATTCATTGCTGGTGGCAATGTAAAATGGTGCAGGCAATGTGGAAGATACTTTGGCAGTTTCTCAGAAAGTTAAGTATAGAATAATCATAACCCCACAATCGCACTTCTAGGTATATACCCAAAAGAATTGAAAGCAGAGACTCAAAGAGATATTTAAAACACTGATGTTTGTAGAGACAGTATTCACAATTGCCAAAAGATGGAAGCAACCCAAGTGTCCTTCAACTGGTGAACGGATTTTTAAAATGTGGTATATATAGACAATGGAATATTATCCAGCCATAAAGAAGAATGAAGTTCTGATACATGTGACAACAAAGATGAACCTTGAAGACACCATGTTGAATGAAATAAGCCAGACCTAAAAAGACAAATATTGTATGATCTCATTGATATGAAATCATTAGAGCAAGCAAACTCATAGAGTCAGAATCTAGAATATAGGTTCCCAGGGGCTAGGTTAGGTGTAGGGAATAGGGAGCTAAGGCTTAAAATGTACACAGTTTCTATTTGGGATGATAAAAAAATTTTTGGTAATAGATGATGGTAATGGTTGGATAACATTGTGAATATTTGAATGTTGTTAAAGGAAATTGTAGGTTGTATATATGTTGCTAGAATAATTTTTTTTTAAGAAAAATCCATGAAACTGCATAACACAAACCATGAACCTTAATTAAACCATGGCTATAGCTAGTACAATTATAAAAATGTGCTTTCATCCATTGTAACAAATGTATCATACAAATGCAAAGCCTTAATAACAGGGTAGCATATAAGAATCCTGTATTTTATATATTATTATTCCATAAATCCACAACTTCTTTAATTAAAACATAAAAAAATAAAATAAGAATAGATAAAGGACCAAGTAAGGTGCCCAAGGTCACAATGACAAGGATTTGTACCTCAGGGCCAACCTTCTTAATAACTGTATTAAGCTGCAGCATGAGAATGCAGCATCCTTTTTCAAAATACATTACTAATCAACAAAAAAGGACATGGGCAAAGGGAAAAATGTGTCAAGACTGTACATGCCTCCCATGGGGAGCCAGTTAAAGATTGTTTGTTTGACATGATGCAGTGAAGATTTGGATGGAGGGAAAAGGGTCATGGAATAGTGTTCAAAACATGAGGGAATGAGGAAGGAATATGCTATTTTTGTCCTAGGAGTTAAATAACTAGAACTAACAGGTGCATGAAAAAGCTTTCAGAAGGTAAGAGTTGTTCTTTAAGAGTTACTGAGTTTACATCACTGGCACTCAGTGATCTGTGTAACCTTGGCGAGGTTATTTTTTTAACAGGGGAGTAGTAGACAGTGTTGATGCCCTGCCAAATAACCTCAGCAATCACATGCCAGTGGTATCCTACAGTAAGAACAAACAACTCCAGCTTAGGGCTTTCTCACTTTCAGAACAGCAGGCTGGAAGTTCCAGGAAGTTAGCACGTTCAGAGGAAGGGGAGTTAGAGGATAATTACCCTTGTCCCCTTGCCCCTTAATGAGATAGCTTTGAGGCATTCCCCAAACATTTTTCAGAGGTCCCCAGTAGGATGGATCCTAAGTTGCCTACAGCAGGAACATGCTCTAATGCATCCAGTATTGGCTTATTTCCCTCCCCTGTCTCTAGTACTTTACTGGTGCTCCCTAAGATCACCTCCCACATACAGCATTTGTATTTAGTTCTCATGGGGAAATTCAGCCTAAGCCTAAAGGTTTCAAATACTGCATGAAATCTTGTCTGGATGACTTCTTTTGTTCTTTCCAGACTGGGATGTTGTGTTTGCATTTCTTTTTGTTATACTCACATTCTACACAAAGACACTTCAGTTCCATTCAATAACTAAAAATTTCAAATCCTCTGTTCAAAGAGAGCCAGTAGCTGTTATAATCTGAGGAACATACTAGAACTATTCCTGGCAGGGATGAGACACAGGGAAGGAAATTTTTGAAAGGAATGAAAAAAAAAAGACAGTCACGGCACTGTACAAGGGACACTCCAGGATAGAGAGAGGGGTAATTGGGATAGAGCAAATGATGCCATAAAGAACAAATTTTGCTGTCTCCACCAGCTTGGTGAGGGCCATCTCTAAATTTTGCTTTCCTTCTGCCTGGTTGTATGGAATAAAGAATTAATAAAATCAGTTTGATTTTCTTAAATGGCCATTATGAAATCTTTCTCAAGTCACATCCAAATGTACTTTTTCAACTGCATTTTTATAAATGATCTCCAAGGTCAGGATGAGCAAATGGCCAATTAGCCACAGGAGAAAGGACCTAGAAACACACAGATCTTGTTGGCATTTTAAAAGCATGTTAAATGCCATTGTATAAAGCTGCATTTAACTTGTTGATTGTTAAAATCATTGCTGCTCAGCTGCAGAAAAATTTCTCTTTCCCAATATTCTTTCCCACATTTCTCACTTGAATCATATTATTTCAGTTAAGCCTCAATTACACCATCAAAATTCCACCATTCATAAATTTATTACCTGTCTGAAAATGCACTTGATGGAATTTTTATAGTCTGCTATGTCATAATATATAGGGATAAAAAAAGAATAACTAGCTTCACTGTAGTCAATCAGGCAAACAAAACTCAAACATAAATCAAGTTTGAAAGAAACTGCAGGTCACATTCAAGTTTGTAAATTCATTTCAGAGCCACACTGCCTTGCAATTCAACTTTGTCGAGCTTTGATCTTGACCTCAGCATCACAAAGTTGATAATAATTATAAATATACTGATACATATTGATAAAGAAAGGCCCAGGGCCCTAATCCCCTTCAGCAGAAACCCACAGATTTAGGAAAATAAGTCCCTTTTCTCCCTTCCTCCCCTTTTCTCCCTGGAATCCACATCATTAGGAAGATAAGCACTACCCAATTGCCCCTTTCAACTGGAATTTACAACTCTAAACAGATAATGACTCTTCCTCCCTAATACCCTCTGCTTTAGGAAGATAAGTTAACCTCGTTCCTTTTGCTTTTGTAACCCTGCCTGCCCACTTGCTTAGGAATTTGCCCACTTAGAGTTCCTCTTAGAGCTCCTATATAAACTTATGAAAATCAAGACATGGGGCTCAGATTTTTGGAGACTTGACTTTCCTCTGGGCCCACGCGTAATAAAACATTGTTCATCCACACCTTCAGAGTGCTGCTTGGGTTTCATTCCGTCTGCCGCAACATTTGGTTCCCTGACCAGGAAAACCCAATTGAGCAGGACTGTTGTGCCTCTGGCTTGGGGCTGACGGGCACAGCTGATGGTGATCTCCAAGCGAACAAGGTGGGCGCCACCCATCCTCTTGACAGGACCTCCTTCTGAGGTACCGAGATTCCAGAATAGGGCAATCCCTGTAGGATTCCTGCATAACCTCTGAGTGACTGTGTGAGTGAGCGAGGATGGCAGAGGATTGTATCTGCCATACCAGTCTGTGACTCCACTGCCTATGCTATGGAGCCTGTGTGGGCCCTAACCTGTTTTCTGCGGCTACATCATATGGTATAATGGCTCACGTGAACTTTGCCCAGGTGCCTTAGCCAAGATGAGCCGATGTTCTCGTGACAAACACGGACAGGTGGGCATCTGAGTGGCCTTGAAAGAGGCGACCCCTTCTCTTGTCTGTCTTGCACCACTGACACAGGGTATGGGCCCATCACAGTCAAAATCTACCATCTTAAACTGCATGCTCAAGAATTTCAAGAAGGGTTTTTTGGGAGATTATGGCATCCGGATGAACACTGGCACACTCTGAACCTTATGTGAAGTAGAGTGGCCCTCAGAAGGGACCCTGGATATAGCCAGGGTCCATGCAGTGTGGCTGGTGGTCACAGGAACTCCTGGCCATCTGATCAGTTTCCCTACATTGACTCTTGGTTAGAGATAACCCAGACTGCCCCTTTGGATTCGATTGTGTCTTGGAAAAAAGGGACAGAGCAGGGTCTTAGTTGCACAGGGAATGGGGCTCAGGAAGCCATTCATTCATCAAGGGCCCTCAGAGGAGGACCCACCACTCCCACCACCACCGCCATACACTCCTGCCACTCTAGTCTCTCTTCCTAGCCCGGGAGTGCAGGCAGATCTCCCAGAAACACCCCCATCTTTGATCTCTCCTCCTAGCCTGGGAGTGTAGGCAGATCTCCCAGAAACACCTCCACCTTCAGTCCCTCCGGGAACATCAACCCCCTCTGAGGAAAGCCCTGGAACCCCACTAGCAAGGAGACTCCGGTTGGCACAACCCGCATTACCAATGCCCCTCTGTGAAACACAGGGCCCAACTCAGATTGGCGAAAATGGGACCACCCAACCCAGGAAGCCTGTATTATACTACAATTAACTACAGACCTCTTAAACTGGAAGCACCACACCCCCTCCTACTCAGAAAAGCCCCAGGTCCTTATATTTTTTGTTTGTTTGTTTAAAGATTTATTTATTTAATTTATTTATGCCCCCCCTTGCTGCTTGTGCTCACCGTGTCCATCTGCTGTGCATCTCTCTGTGTCTGCTTGTCTCCCTTTGTTGCAAGGTCCTGCTGCATCAGTTCACCACGCCGCGCAGGCTGGCTTGCCTTCACCAGGAGGCCCCGGGAATCGAACCCGGGGCCTCCCATATGGTAAATGGGAGCCTTATCGATTGAGCCATATCCGCTTCCCGCCCCCGGCCCTTATTGATCTCATGGAATCCATTTTCCAAACCCATCGTCCTACTTGGGATGATTGCTGCCAACTCCTCCTGACTTTGTTTAATACGGAGGAGAGATGACGATTTCTGATGAAAGCCCAAAAGTGGCTGTAGGAGCAGGCCCCTACTGGTGTCTTAAACCCAGGAGATTGGGCACGAGAAGCGGCACCAGAAGCCCAACCAAACTGGGACTTCAACACTGAACAGGGACCGGCTGCACTCCAGCAACACTGGAAAGAGCTCCTCAAAGGGGTCCAAGAGTGGGCAAAACAACCCACAAACATGACAAAGACTACTTTAGTTACTCAAAAGCCTAACGAGTCTCCGGGAGATTTCTATGAATGGCTTTGCGAGACCTTCAGAATCCACACTCCTTTTGACCCAGAAGCTCCAGAAAACCAGAGGATGGTGAATGCTGCCTTTGTTGCACAGACAGCAATGGACATTAAAAGAAAGCTCCAAAAATTAGAAAGGCTCACGGGCATGAACATCTCTCAACTACTGGAAGTCACCAACAGAGTATTTGTCAATCAAGACGAAGCCGCTGAATGAGAAGCCAAGAAGTGAATGAAACACCAAGCCTCCCAACTGGCAGCAGCCTTGGGAAATCCTAACCCCACCAGAAGAGAAGGGCCACAGCGAAAAGGGGACAAGCACCAGAAGGGTGCCTCTGGCCAGGGACCAATATGCCTACTTCAAAGAAAGTGGACACTGGAAAAATGAATGCCCCCAAAAGACTCAGGCACATAAAGGGAAAATCCCTAAAGGGAAATACCAACCTGAGCCCCAAAACCATCTAATCGGGCTGGCAGGCCTCAACCCTGAATAGGGGCGACCAAGCTCACTGGAACATGGCCCCATGAGCCCATGGGCAAACTACAAGTCAGAGTCCGATCAATGACTTTCATGGTGGACACTGGAGCTGAATATTCTGTGGTCACAACCCCCATCACCCCTTTTAGTGCAAAAACCACTAATATCATAGGAGCGACTGGGGACCAGTCAAGCCAACAGCCTTTGTGCCAGTCAAGAACTTGCCAGCTCAGTTGCCACAAAGTGACTCATGAATTTCTGTACCTGCCTGAATGTCCAGTTCCCCTGCTTGGTTGGGACCTCTTAATCAAACTGGGAGCCCAGACTACCTTCAAACCTGAAGGGCCAGCAAGCTTAAGCCTTGGGACCAGCCTCACTCTCCTTGTCACGATGCCCTGAAGCGAAGAATGGAGACTTCAAGTGGAAGAAAGTTCAAGTCAGAATCCGGAAAAACTGCTGGAACTTTTGCCCCAGGTTTGGGCAGAAAAAAAAACACCGGAAATGGCATGGAACCATGCACCCATCATCATCGACCTGAAGCCTGGAGTGGTCCTGGTCTGGCAAAGGCAGTATCAGATCCCCTGCGAAGTGCAGTTGGGCATGGTCAAACACATAGATTGCCTGAGAAAAGAGGGAATCCTAATCTAGTGCCAGTCACCCTGGAACACCCCATTATTATCAGTAAAAAAAGCCAGATGGAACTGGATATCAACTAGTGCAGGATTTATGAGTCATTAATAACGCCACTCTCACCTTACATCAGGTTGCTCCCAACCCATACACTTTGCTAGGACAGCTGCCGCTTGAAGCCACAGCCTAGTTCACTTGCCTGGACCTGAAAGATGCCTTCTTCTGCCTGTGGCTGCCCCCGCCCCCTGAGCCAGCCTTTGTTTGCCTTTGAATGCGAAGATCCCAAAACCCAGCAGAAAACTCAGGTAACCTGGACCCAGCTCCCACAAGGCTTCAAAAACTCCCCTACCCTTTTTGGGGAAGTCTTGGCAGCAGATCTGGCCACCTAACTCCAGGAGTACTGCAGGTGTGCCCTCTTACATATGTAGATGACCTCCTACTTGCCAGAGACACAGGAGAGGACTGCTGGAGAGGGACCCAGGCTCTCCTACAACTTCTAACACAGACTGGGTACAAAATGTCTTGGAGAAAGGCCCAGATCTGTAAACAGCAGGTCAAGTACCTGGGGTTCAGCATCACACAAGCACACCAGATGCTTGGACCCAATGAAAGAAAGTGATCTGCACCATCCCTACCCCCACCACAAAAAGAAAGTTATATGAGTTCCTCAGGGCTGCAGGGTTCTGCCGCATATGGATTCCTGGGTTTGCAGCCATGGCCAAACCTCTTTACAAAGTTCTGGCAGGTCCTGAAAAAGAGCCTTTTGCCTGGGGAGAAGCTCAACAGGGGGCCTTTCAAAACATCAAAAGACAACTTGGCCAAGCTCCTGTCTTGGGGCTCCCAGATGTAACTTGAAACTTTAACCTGCTCGTGCAGGAAAAGACCAAAGTAGCCATCGGTCCCTGGCAAAGACCCATCACTTACTTCTCCAAGCAGCTGGACCCTGTGGCTGCAGAGTGGCCACCCTGCCTGAAAGCCCTGGTGGCAACTGTAACCCTCATCAAAGAAGCCGACAAATTAACTCTTGGACAGGCAATTCATGTTATGGTGCCACACGCAGTCACTGCCCTAATGAACTCACATGGGCATCAGTGGATATCAAAACCCCGGCTCGCACATTACCAAGGTTTACTCTGTGAAAACCCCAGAGTAACAATAGAAATGGTGTACAGTCTAAACCCTTCCACCTTTTTGCCAGATGAGGAAAGGGCTCCTGAGCATGACTGTATTGAAGTGACTGAGGAAATTTACGCCAGTCGCCCTGACCTCCAAGACAAACCGCTCCCTTCCCCAGATCAGACACTATTTACAGATGGAACCAGTCTCGTTAAAAACAGGGAAAAGCTTGCTGGGTATGCAATCACCACTACCAAATGGGTGGTAGAAGCGGCATCTCTACCATGGATGGTTTGCACAATAAGCAGAACTCTCGGCGCTGGTCTGAGCCCTGCAGCTACCCACCAGGCAAGCGGTAAGCATTTACACTGACTCTAAGTACACATTTGCTGCCATTCATATCCACGGGGCAATTTCTAAAGAAAGAGGTCTCCTAACCTCAGAGGGAAAGGAAATCAAAACAAAGAAGAAATTCTCCAACTGTTAGAAGCAATCTGGAAACCAGACAAAGTCGCCATCATCCACTGCCGGGGACATCAGAAAGGAATGGACATGGTCACTCAAGGAAACAGGCTAGCCAACAAAGCAGCTCAGCAAGTGGCTGAAGGAACCCACAGAATACGAGTCTCAGAATTGACACCACAGCTGTCCCTCTTAGAACAAGAGACTAATCAACTAAATTATACCCGGGAAGAACAAGAATGGGCTAAGAGAGAAGAAGGAAGCTGAACCCCCGAAGGAACTTGGCTGCTCCCGGATGACCAGATTTTTGTCCCAAAAAGAGCGGCTCATGCCCTCATCCAGTGATACCACCAACTCACCCACCTAGGGAAAACTGGAGCTAGAAGTCTTGCCCAGGAGATACTACTACATAACCCAACTGGCTTCTCTCTGTGCCACCATCAGCAGCCAGTGCCAAGTTTGTGCCAAAAACAACCCTTTGCAGGGCCCCCGTGCTCTGATAGGTGTCCAGCACACAGGAACAGCTCCCTCTGAAGATCTCACAGTAGACTTCACAGAAGTGAGACCAAGATGGGGGTACAAATATCTGTTGGTGATGATATGCACCTTTTCAGGTTGTGTCGAAGCTTTCCCCACTCTCACCGAAAAGGCAAGAGAAGTGACTAAGGCTTTACTTAGAGAAATCATTCCCTGACATGGGCTGCCACTCTCTATTGGGAGTGACAATGGCCTGGCCTTCGTGGCAGCAGTAGCAGGGGCCTCATTCACAGTTTGTCAAGAGGGCTTACAAACCCTAGCACGGGAAACATCAAATGACCTCGAAGAAATATCGGGGGCTCTCAATGGGTTGCAAGACCAGATAGACTCATTGGCAGAAGTGGTTTTAAAACACAAACGAGGATTAGACTTGCTCACAGCAAGTTCAGGGGAGATCTGCCAAGCCCTGGAGGAAGAATGCTGTTTCTATGCAAATTCCTCAGGGATAATTAGAGACAAGGTGGCCCTACTAAAAGAACGAGCCAAAGACCGCTTAAATCACGTATACCAGGCATCTGTCAGTGGAAACTACTTTCAGTATCTCCTCTCTTGGATTTTGCCATTCATGCCAGTGATAGCCTCAATCTTCTTCTTAACTTTCGGGCCATGCATTCTATGGTACATAACACAATACATCACTTCCTGCTTAAATACCTTAAAACACCAAGTGATGCCTCGTGTTAAATATCATCCCTTGAGGACTACAGAAAAGTCCCCATGTTAGCTGATGATGCCCTGTAAAAAATTATAAGGGCATCAAAGGGGGGGATGATAAAGAAAGGCATGGGGCCCTAACCCCCCTCAGCAGAAACCCATAGCTTTAGGAAAACAAGCTCCCTTCGGTCCCTTTTCTCCCTTCCTCCCCTTTTCTCCCTGGAATACACATCATTAGGAAGATAAGCACTCCCCACTTGCCCCTTTCAACTGGAATTTACAACTCTAAACAGATAATGACTCATTTCCTCCCTAATAGCCCTCTGTTTTAGGAAGATAAGCTAACCTCGTTCCTTTTGCTTTTGTAACCCTGGCTGCCCGTTTGCTTAGGAATTTGCCTGCTTAAAGTTCCACTTAGAGTTCTTATATAAACTTATGAAAATCAAGACAGGGGCCTCAGATTTTTGGAGACTTGACTCTCCTCTGGGCCTGCGCATAATAAAACTTCGTTCATCCACCCCCTCAGAGTGCCGCTTGGGTTTCATTTCATCTACTGCAACAATATAAGCATATCCTCAAATTGTAGTGGAAGGTCCTGAGCAGAGAAGAAAACCACTAAAAGACAGTTGAGAAGGCAGATATGTGCAGTACATCTGGAATCTGAACTCCAGGGCTCTGCAGTCTACTAACTCTACTGGCTGAGGGTAGTCTTTTAACTTCTTTGAGACTCCAGATCTGTATCTATAAAATCAGAATAACTAAAATTCCTGCCTTACTGAGCTGTTTTTGTTTGGACTAAATAAGGTAATATGCACAAAGTGCTCACATGGTGCTGGAAGATAATAAATATCCCCAAAGTGGTTCTTTATTAGAATGTTGTCTCAGTTAACATTCAGAATTAGAAAAAAGGCAGGTGCTCACCAAGTGAATGTGGGACACTGAGGCACAGAGAAAATAGTCCATGAGACCATGTTATGAGGGAGAGGTGTAGAATGAGTCTAGGAAGGCCCCTCAAAAGGTCCACCTTGCTTTTCACAGTTAAAAGAGCAGGTAGCTGAGAGTCAGGCCTTTTGTCTGATTCTACTGGGTCTGGAACTTGGCATTCCTAGTCCCTGAATTTTCTCATGTTTAAAACACATATTCAAATAAATTGCTCACCCCAAGTTATCAAGGTGTTTTGAGGGGGAGGGAGAGGGAAATATATAAATATCCTTGGAAAATAGAAAAGAAATATCTAGACATGGGGAGCCAATGTTTGGCCAAGGGACTGAATCAGGCTGATCCTGCATCCAGGGAGCTCCCTGGCCAGACAACTGCACATCTTCTGAGCAACGGAGAGAGAAACTGAGAACAGCCACCACGAGAGAAGAAACAGCAGTGAAATTGTTTCTGGTTTCCAAAAATTTCTTTTCAAAGTCATTTCAGAGACTAAGAATGGAGATTGAGGCTGGGTATACTACCAGTGTGTGGAGAGAGAACTTCCAAATCTCCCAGCCTCTCCAGGGAAGGTAGGGTGGAAATGATTGTTCTCATGGCATAAATAGGGTTAAAGAGATAATGAGGCTTTCCTAACAGCGCATCACTAGTTAGTGGTAAAATTTATTGGCTCACAAATCCTTGCTTGATCTGCCCATACTTCACACTGCAGAGACCTCCTCTCCTGTCCCATATTCTGTAGCAGCAACACCAGCCTCCTTGTTGTTATGACAACATGTCAGGTGTGATTTTGCAGTAGGGCCTTTGTACCAGCTGCTATCTTCACTTGGACCCCTCTTCCTTTAGGTATTCCTGTGGCTTGCTCCCTCACTTCATTAGATGTTTGCTTAAATGGCACCCTTTGAGAAAGGCCTTCCCTGTCCCCACCATCTTTTTTTAAAAGACATACTTAGATTACATAAATTTTACTTTAAAAATATACAGGATTCCAATATGACCAGCTCCCCACACCTCCCACATTTTCCCACATTAACAACATCCTTCATTATTGTGGTACATTCATTGCAATTGATGAACACATTTTGGAGCATTGTCATCAAGCATGGATTATAGTTTACATTGTAGTTTACACTCTCTCCCACACAATTCTGTAGGTTATGGCAAGATATATAATGGCCTGTATCTGTCATTGCAATGTCATTCAGGATGATTCCCAAGTCCCAAAAATGCCCCCATATTATACTTGTTTTTCCTTCTCCCTGCCCTCAGAACCTCTAGTGGCCACTGCCTCCACATCAATGATATAATTTCTTCCATTGGTAGAATCACAATAAGTCTCCAGTAGAATATCAGTAAGTCTACTTTAGTCCATGGTTCATTCCCCAATCCTGAGGATTC
>JAQZBX010033440.1:0-25406 GCA_029593785.1 Cabassous unicinctus | reverse complement strand
AGGACCGAGACAGGATCTGCCAGAAGCAGCCCGAGTTCTCGGGGCTTTCCTGTGAAGCAGCCGGGGCCTCTGAGGTCCCCACTGAGCTGGCTCACTGCCCAGAGGTCTGGGGCTCCTGCCGTGGAGCCCACTCTGCCCGTGTCTCCAAACCTGACCCTGCTTTCCAGTGAGGGACCCGATTCCGGCAGCTCCAGGGACCTGGCCCAAGGACAAGCAGGGTGATGGTTTTTGTTGTTACTTGTGGGCCAAGAGGCCTGAAGCTGGGCACTCCACACCCTGGGGAATGGGTGGCGACGGGTGCAGCGGCAGGGAAGGGGCTGGGGGCATGGGCAGGCCTCGGGGATCTTGGACTAATGGGGCGAGAGGTGCTTGGACGGATGCCGTGTGTGGGACCAGGCAGCTGGGATGGGCCAGCCCTGGCCAGAGGGAGTCAGGGGAGGGGCTGAGGTTTTAGCGTTTCTGGAAGGTACAGTAGTTTGTTCAAGTCACCTATTAGGAGTTAGGGACCAGAGACCCCTTCGAGGGGGCTGCACAGTCCCCCAGCCTTTAGATGGTCCTGGAGGACTGCCTGTTGTTAAACCATCTTGCAAATGTGCAGTTTTGGCTCCTGTTTTCAAAAAAGAGCACTTTTGCACGGGGGTTCAATTCCCAGGCTCGTCATTAAGACAGAGGTGGGCTCGTCCCCACACAGGGGGCCACGGGTCAGAGGCCAACAGGCTCCCGGCGCAGCTGCCCGCCTGGGCTCGGCGCCTCCCCCGCACACCCGTGTGGGGCCCACGGCTCCCGTGATCCACTCTGAGCTCCAGCTGTGGCTTCTCGCAAACCCCTCAGAGATGCCTGTCAAAAGCGGGGAAGGCGGGCGCCAGGCCCCAGAAACAGGCCTCTGTTTAAAAGCAACACGTGTTCACGTGGACGAGCCCTTCTGACCCCTGGCGTCTCTCACGCAGTCACTGAGGGGAGGTGTGACCCCGGGCGCCGGCCGTGCACACGTCCAGGCATGGAGCACCAGCGCAGGCCCCACGGCCCCCAGCACGCCTGGCCCGCCTCCCCTGGCCCCCAGGAGTCTCGATGCAGGCTGGGGGCAGGAGGAGGCTGCCCGGGCAGCCTCGTCCACCCACAGGGACGCCCAGGCCCCCGCGGCGCCGCGCAGCGCCTTCCCCTGCTCCCCAGCCCGCCTGATCAGGTCCCCTTTCAATGGCTTTCTTGTTCCTCCCACGCCTGGCAGGCGCTCAACCCCTTGGCGGCCAGGGAGGGTCTGCGTGGGCTGGCGTTGGCTTCCCCCCAGCAGCCTCTAAGCTTCTCGTCCCCAGGCGGATCCGCGTGGAAACCGCAGGGCTCTGTGGAGTGGCGCAGGCAGCGTCTGGGTTGCACGAGGCTCCACCCCCACGGGGCTGCCAGTCTGCGGGAGCCGGAGGGGGAGCCGGTTTCTTACCGCACTGTGTACCCACGTCCCAGTTTCTCTCTGGCTCCACATGTGGGGCCCAAGAGGACGGTCTCCAGATGGCCTGAGCCTGCCCCTCCTGGGAGGAGAAAGCCGGCAGGTCTGGGGAAGGGGCTTGGAATCTGCAGTCCACAGCACTCACCCCACAGCAGGCTAGAAAGGGGTCCTCAGCCCCCTGTGAGCTAGTGCGACCCTGTGCTGCCCGCGGCAGGGACCTACGGCCGCGGCAGTGTGATGCCCAAGCACGTGTGGGCCACTGTGCACCAGGGAGGCAGCTCTGTGCCCACAGTGGAGGGCGGCTTCTGTTGGACCCACCTGTCACCTCAGCCGCACCTCTTCCCAAGGCCCCTCCCCCTAGCATTTGAATTTTGGTCTCTCTCCATATTGTAGAGACCCAAGGTGAGGCACCTGCCCTAGGACACAGGTGGCCGTGGCAGCCAAGGCCTGGGCCCCTTGTGACAGGACCACAGTCCTCGGGGCCACACGAGGCTCCCGCAGGGCCCGCCGCACCTGGCAGCCCTGCCCACCCTGTGCTTTGTCATCCTGCTCTTCCCGCTCTCGCACACTCGTGTGCCAGGGCAGCACTGACCCTGCTCTGGGCCTTCCCTGGTGTTCCCCATTGGGGGGGAATCAGCACCCCTGGGCTCCCCACCTCCCCGCCTCCCAAGGTGGTTTGCACTGGCCAGGCCACGTTCACCTCTGCGTGGCCCCCAGCTCCTGGCACAGTCTCCTGTATGCAACAGGGGCTCAGCTGAATTGAAAAACCATGTGATGTTTCACTGATAGTGAATGACTGAATAAAGTGATGGGTGGATGAGTGAATAAATGAATGAACAAGAAAAGAGTAAATAATGAATCAACAGGTAAATAAGTGGGTGAATGAATGTACAAAATCTAATGAAGAATGAGCACCTGAGTGGACAGATGAGTTAATACATGACTGAGTGAGTAGACAGTTGGATGGACAGATGAGCAGAGGGATGGGTGGGTTGTTGCGCGGGGAGTGGTGGTGGATGAATGAGCGGATTGGCTGATGAGTGAGTGGACACTTGAGTGACGGATGGATAGATGAATGGGTGGGTGAGTGAACGGATGAATGGATAGGCAAATAGTTGGAAAAATAGATGTATGTATATAAGTGTGCATGTGAATTAATGGGTTGATGGATGTGTGGTTGGTGGACACATGGATGAATGGTAGGGGAGGGAGTGAGTGAATGAATGGGTAAGTGAATAGATAGATAGGGGTTGATGGAAGGATGGCTGGAGAAGCAAATGGATGAATGGAAGATGGGTAACTCAGTAGACAGATTGATGGACAGGTACAGATGGATGGGTGGTGATTGATGGTTGGATGGATGGTTGGATGGGTGGATATAAGGGGAAGTAGATGGAAGAATTAAATGTGTGAATAGATGGACTGATGATAAGTGGATAGTTAGATGGGTAAGGGGTACATAGGTGAGCAAATGGATGAATGCGTGAGTGAAGAGTAGATGGGTAGATGAGTAGATGAATGAATGAATGGGAAGAGAGATGGATGGATGAGAAATTGTTGGGTGAAGGGTTGGTTTTATGGATAGATGTCTAGGTGAGTGAGTGGGTGGAAGAAGGGAAAGTGAAGAATAGATGGATGACTGGGTGAGCGTGTAGCTAGACAGATGAACAGATGGGCATGTGGGAGACCCTTGACTGACTCACCACAAGGTTGCCAATGACCATAACAAGCAAGAAGACCAGTAGGCACAGGGACTGCCCTGACACCTCCATGCAGTCCCACATGGTCTCAATCCACTCGCCACAGAGGATGCGGAAGATGATGAGGAAGGCATGGAAGAAATCCATCATGTGCCAGCGGGGCAGCAGGCCCGAGTCGCTGATGCGGTGCCTCAGCTCTGAGTAGTTCTTGCCGAAGAGCTGCATGCCCACCACAGCGAAGATGAAGACGATGATGGCCAGCACCAGTGTCAGGTTCCCCAGCGCGCCCACGGAGTTGCCGATGATCTTGATGAGCGTGTTCAAGGTGGGCCAGGACTTGGCCAGCTTGAAGACCCGCAGCTGGGAGGGAGGGAGAGAAGGGGTCCTTGGGCTGCGGCTCTGGCTCTCCCTGCCCGTGGATACCGCTTCCTCCCCTTGTTTCTCCAAACGCACACACAGCTCTTTCTCCAAAGCCTGAGAGGCAGTCTTGCTGGGCTCTGCTCTGGCCGTCAGGTCAACAGCTATCACCTCATCTCAACTCAGCCTTTCTCTTTGTCCCCACCTCCTAACCCCCTTGGTCTCACTGACATAACTTCCCAGTAGTCCCCTGCAACACGGAATGTCCTCCTCATCACGTATACTTCCAGGACAACTCAAACCATCTCTGACCTGCCCAATCGCCTCTATCTTTCTCTTTTCCCAGTTATCACAAGAGAAGGAGGCAGGTTCCTAACATTTACTGAGCACACATTCTGTGCCAGGCCTTGTGCTTGTCATGAGGATGGAGTTAACTCATTCAAAACTCCCGATAACCACATGAGGTTGGCACTGTTACTACCTCATTTGACAGATGAGGCAATCAGCTCTTAAAGGTGGAGGAGCTAGGCTAAGTGCCTTGGCTTGCAGCAGTGAAGTCAGGATTAGAACCCACAGCCTAGGCTCTCTCTACTGCCCCCACCATGCTGCCTTCCTGCAGCCCCCGGTGAAGCCAATGCAGTGCCCAGGACCTCTTCCAGGAAGTCCTTCCTGCCCCATACCCCCAGCTGGAGGTGATCTCTCCCTGAACCTCCAGCCCCATGTCTGGACCTCCCAGGCATTCTGGGCTCAAAGTGTGGTCCATAGACCATGGTGCTCTGGCGTCCCCTAAAAGCTTGTTAGAGATGCAGACCCTGTAGCCCTAGCCCAGACCTAGTGAGTCGGCACCTGTATGTCCACAAGACCCCGAGGTGATCTGTATGCATCCACAGTTTAAGAGGTGCTGGCTCAGAGACCAGCAGGCTGAGCCAGCAGACCTCGCTCCACCTGTCACTTGCCACGTGGCTTTGGAAATTCATCTCATCTGTGAACTGGGGATGCCGTCACACCAATCCCACTCAAGGGGTCACCGTGAAACAAAGGGATGGTGCCCCCAAGAGCTCCTGTGGGAGATGTCTCCTGTCTCGTGCACTCTGCACTCGCACACCACCAGCACGGGCCTGGCACCCAGGGTCACCGAGCACGTGGCCGCTGGATGAAGGTAGGACGGGTTGAAGCAGGGGTGACTGGGGGGCGAGCTCGCTGGGGTGCGCTTCAGGGCCCCAGCCCCTCACCCCACCCCACAGTGGGCCCAGCCAGGTACCAGGCGGAAGGAGCGCAGCACTGACAGGTTGCCCATGCGAGACAGGCCGAGCTCCATGAGGCTGAGGATGACGATGATGCTGTCGAAGATGTTCCAGCCCTGCTGGAAGTAGTAGTAGGGGTCGAGGGCGACGACCTTGAAGGCCATCTCTGCTGTGAAGATCCCGGTGAAGACCTGAGGGGAGGAGAGGGCAGCGTCAGGGTTTCTGATGCTGGGCTGGGAGGCCCCTGGCCCGCCAGAGGCGCCAGGATGCCCTAGGGGCTCCCCCGCGGCGCGGCACGGCCGGCGCAGTGCCCTGATGGCTGCAGCCCTCTGGGCTGCCAAGCATGGCCTGCGGCCTGGCCTCAGAGGGGCAGGGGCGGCGGGCTGCGACGCGTCCCGCCAACGCTCAGGCCCCTCACGTCAGGCCTTTGTCGGAGCACTCTTTGCTCCGCACGGCGACCTCTTCTCGCTGGCGTAGGGACCTGCCTCTGCCTCTTGACGGCTCACCGTGGGCCAAGCACGACTTGACCAGGGAAGCATGGTGAGCCCCGTTTCACTGGCCAGGAGCCCGAGGCACTGAGGAGTCAAGTGGCTGGCCAGGGGTCACACAGCGAATAGTCTCAGGGCTGGGAGGTGAGCCCAGCTCTGTCGCCGCCAGGACCTGCAGCTCCCAGCTCTCCCTCCAGGACACACCCGAGTGGAGAACCCAGGCCCCAGCCCTGGCCACCAGGGCAGTCAGGAGGGGAGGTCACCCTGCCCTCGCCACCCTGCGGGGACCCTGTGCTAAAAATGAGGGGAGGGGCTTCTGCTGGTTGCTCAGACGAGGTGGGTGGGTGGGGCTGGGAAGGTGTGGTCAACAGGGCGAGGCATCAGGATGGCAGGGGGCGGGCGCCTCTGCCACCCACCCACCAGCCCAGGCCTTTGTGGTCCTTTAGGGCTTGTGCCCAGAAGGAACGGCTCCGCCTCCAGCTGGGGTCAGATTCCTGGACGGCCCTCACACGGGCAGAGGCACCCTTGGGCTCCGCCCCTTTCCCGGCACAAAGCCCGTCCCGTGACGCCCCCGACCCCATCTCCCCGTGCTCCCCGCTGCAGCCACACCTGCCGCCTCCTGCTCCTGGACTTGCTGCCCCGTCCCTGCTCGTCCCTGCCCCCTCCGCGTGGCGCCTCCCTCCGGCTTCTGCTCTAGGAGCCGCCTAGTCGGTGGGCTTCCTGCTTCAGCCGCCGCCCGCTCCCCTGGCTTGCTCCACCTCTGTGTTGCTCACGTGCCCCCTCTGACACTCAAGTGCTAGTTGTCTACTGAGTCTCCTCCAGCGAGAACGGAAGCCCCGCGACAGCAGGACTGTTGCGGCCTCGCTGTGCTGTGACACTGCCCAGCACTGAGGCAGGCCACCGGTGGTTTCTGAACGAATGTGCAAAGGGTTGGGACTCTGGCCCACAGCACACCGCGTCCCCCCGCCCCCGACTCCCAGCAGGCCTTCCCACCAGCCGCGGACAGCAGGGGCGCTCACTCAGCAGCTCCCCGCCCTCCCCCAGGCACGCCAGGGAGTCCTGTTTGACAGGGCAGTGAGTTCTGATCCTCATTTCCACGGAAGGAAGCACAGCAGAGTCCCCTCCTCACCCCCTGCCCCTTGCCCGGATTCCCAGATATCAGCTGGAGCTGAAAGTCTGGAATGCTTCTGGGACATTATGGACAAAAGCTTCTTCAGAGACCAAGGGTGTAGGCATCACTGGGAAGCTCTTTAGAAATGCAGAGTCTCAGGCCCGATCCTAGGCCTGTTGAATCGGAGGCTGCATTTTGGCCTGATTCCCCAGTGATTTGAAGTTTGGGAAGCACTGTTTTTGAGCACTGGTTCTCAAACTTGGCACAGTTTGGACTCACTTGGGAAGCTTTAAAAATACTGATGCCTGGGTCCCACCCCCAGAGAGTCTAGTTTAATTGGACTGGAATGCAGCTCAGAGACTGAGGCTTCTGAAAGCTTCCCAGGTGATTGTAATGTGCAGCCAAGCTTGAGAACCACTGCTTTGGGAGTACATGCACTTTGGGACCAGTTCTCCTTGCTCCCCCTTCCAGACGTCACCCCAGGCTTTCTAAAGCCATGATGGTTTTAGATGCTCAGAGAATGGCAGCCAGATCTAGGTTTCAAAGCAGGGCCTGCCACTGTGTGGTCTTGGGCCAGTATCTCCATCTCTCTGAGCCTTGAGTGCCCTCATCTGTAAAATGGAGATAATCATAGCTACACGGGAGGGTTCCGAGAGCTAGAGCTAATGGGTATAAAGTGGATGCTCTGCATGAGAAGGCCACTGCTGTTATCAGCATTTACGGTGACTGCTGAGGGCAGCCGACAGCTCCGTGTAGAGGAAGAGCTGCCCTTCAGCTCATTTTGCAGGTTCCTGGGGTCAGCACCGCCCTGCTGGCAGCTTGTGAGTGTGGGGACCCACCTCCCCTGGCTCCCGGCAGGAGGTTCACTGGGCATTCGTGCTGATGGTGTCTTCCTAGAGAGTGGGGGGACCTCTGGGGGACCCCCAACTCTCCTTGACTGTGACATGTTTTCAGTGGAGTCCTAATGAACACCCTGTAAACCTGCTTTTAGAGCACACTACCTTGTGAATGCCCTTCCCAGCCAATAAAACACCGCGTACACATCTATCTTATCAGCCGTGAGGTATTCTACTACACAGATGTGTCACAACCAGTTTAAACATTCCCTTATGATGGGCGTTTGTCTAATCAAAACATTGCTACAATAGATATCCTTTCACATATGTTTTAAAAACAATTTGCCCAGTTATTTTCTTGAAATGAAATCCTTTTATCAATGAACATTTTTAGAGATCCTGCCACATATTGCTAAATGATCCTCAGAGATAGTTTTTTTTTTTTTTTAATGGTACTGGGAATGAGCCATATGTGGGAAGCCGACACTCAACCACTGAGCCACATTTGCTTCCTTGAGCTGTTTTTTCCATTTGTTTTCCTTGTTGTTTGTTTTTGTTTTTTCAGGAGGCACCAGGAACCGAACCCAGGACCTCCCATGTGGAAGGTGGGCGCTCAACCACTTGAGCCACATCCACTCCTCAGAGATAGTTGTAACCAATTCCACGAGCAACATGTAAGTAACTGTTTCCCTGTAACTATCCTAATACTGTGCATTCTATTTCCACTACCTTTCCCAATGCTTGGTAGTTTTTTTTTTTTTTTGGTACTGTTAAAAATACTTTTTATATATTAAGGATATTACCTCTTTTGTGTATTATATGTATTATGACAATTTTCCTGGTTTTTCATTTCCCTTTATTGCATTTTTAAAAACCGCAAAATATTTTAAGCATATAGAAAAGCATAGAATAATGTAATGGAGTACCTTTGTGCTACCATCAAATTCTATCAAATGTTAACATTTTGCCATATTTGTTTCAGATCTTATTTTTCCCTACAAAACAATAATTTCAAAGACTTAAACAGTGTTCACTACTATTCCATGTCAGGCACTTTTCTGGTGCTTTATGCATAATCACTGAATATGCCAAGCAGCCTTTGGATAGGTTGGGTCTTCTGCCCTGGTGTTAGGAGGGGCAGGCCTTCAACCTGGGGTTGGGGACAGTCTGAGCACTGCCCGGTGCTCGGGGAGGGTGGGGCTGCTGCTCAGCAGGACAGGAGGTAAAGCATCAGCCCACGGTGACTCTCAGACCCTGAAGTCTAACAGACTCTGCCCCACTGGGTTTCAGATTTGCTTGTTCCTGTGACTCCTTCTTCCCCTTCTGGAATGGAATTATCTATCCTGTGGCTGTCCTACCGCTGCATTTTAGAAGCAGGTGACTTCCTTTTCTAGGCTTCACAGGTCCATAGATGGAGAACTTTGCCCCAGGATGGACCATACATAGGTAAGTGATTTTTAGGAGATTTTGGACTTAGAATTTTTACTGAAAGGGCTTAAGACTTTTGGAATGTTGGGTTGGGGTGAATGTACTTTGCATGTGGGAAGAACATGTTTTTTTGGAGTCCAGAGGTCAGACTGTTAGGGATTTAATCATGTACCCCATAAAGCCATGTTCAAGTCCTAATCTGTGGCCTTGTGGGTGTGAACCCATTTGTAAACAGGACCTTTGAAGATGCTATTATTAGTTAAGATGTGGCCAAACTGAATGAGGGTGGACCTTAATCCAGTGTGGTCCTATATGCCAAGGAGATTGGGTATGGAAGTAGAAGCCAGAAGTCAGAAGGAGCCAGAGAATGAGGCAGGTTGCCATGTGATAGAGACAGACACAAGCCAACGAACTCCAAGGCCATGGCTTGTTGAGACCTTGAGTTTGGGCTTCTAGCCTCCAAAACTGCAAAACAATAAACCCTTTAAGCCCGATGTGTGCTGCTTGTCACAGCAGCCTGGCAAACTGAGACACGCCCCAAAGTAGTTTCCATTGCTTCACATCCTTGTCCACATATAGAAGCTTGTTTTTGAAGCTCTTATGGGTGAGAAAGGGTATCTCAATGTTCGCGTTAATTTGCATCCCCGTGCATCTTCTCATTTGTTTGTAACAATCTGAATTTCCTCTTCTGTGGTATGCCTGTCAGTTCCTTTGCCCATTGTTGTGGTTGTGTTTTTATCATTGGGTTGGCCTTCTTTTCCCTAGTGACGTGTAAGCCTTCAATACATATTTTGAATTCCATGTCTCTATAGTGAAATACTTTTCCAGATAACAATTTCCAGTTTGTAGTGGTGATATCATTAAAAAAATTTTTTAAATTTTTATTTATTTATTTCTCCCCACTCCCTTGTTGTTCGCACTTGTTCTGTCTGTTCGTCTTCCTTGTTTCTTTAGGAGGCACCAGGAACTGAACCCAGGACCTCCGATGTGGGAGGGAAGTGCCTAATCGCTTGAGCCACCTCCATTCCCTGCTTTGTTGTGTCTCTCATTATGTTTTCCTTCTTTTGTCTCTTGTTGTGTCATCTTGTTGCATCAGTTTGCCGTGCCTGCCCGTCGCGTCAGCTCGCTGTCTTGCTTGTCTTCTTTAGGAGGCACCGGGAACCTCTGCTTCCTGCTTTCTTGTGTCTCTGATTCAAATGTTTTTTCTTCTTGTGTTTCTTGAAGAAACACCTGCCCATTGCGCCAGCTCGCTGTCTTCTTTAGAAGGCACCGGAAACTGACCACGGACCTCCCGTGTGGTAGGCAGGAGCTCAATCACTTGAGCCACATCCGCTTGCCTGTAGTGGTGACTTCATTTTGTTTATAATATCCCTTACTATACAGATAGGCTAAATCTTATTATAGGCCACCTTTTCTTTCATGGTATAAATTTTTTGGATTGTTGAAGAAATCCTTCCCAACCCCAAGACCTTAAAGTTTTTTCTCCTGTTTTTATTCTAAAAGCTTTCAAGTTTTGCTTGATCACATTTAGGTCTTCAATTCAATCCACCTGCAACTGATTTATGAGTATGCTGTAAGGCAGGGATCCAAATTAGTTTCCTTCCATGTGAATATCCACCCTTTCAGCATCACTCACTCCATCAGTGCATCTGTTTCCTACTGATTTCTAATGCCATCTCTGTCATTTTCCAATGCATTGCTGTATTTCTGGGTTCTCAGTTCTGTTGCACTTGTCCATTTTTCTATCTGCACCAATACTAGAATGTTTTAATAATATAGCTTTATAATAGATCTTAATATATGGTAGGGTAGATTGCACACCTTATTCTTCAATTTATCCTGATAGGCTTTACCTTGCCCTATGCATTTTAGGATCAGCTTGTCAAGTTCCATAAAAAAGTTCGTGGAGATTTTTATTGGAATTACGTTGAGTTTATAGATTAATTTGGGAAGAACTGATACATCTACACTGAGTCTTTCATCCATGAAAATGGCATATCTCTCCACTTACTTATATCTCCTTTTCAGTGTTTCAATAGTTTTATAATTTTTTTCACATAAAATTTACACATCTTTAATGAAATTTATCCCTATATTTCTCATAGTTTTTACTGGTATTGTTTTAACTTTTAAAAACTACTTTCTCCAGTTGACCCTTGATGGTGAACAGGACCTCAAATTTTGAGCATTGAGCCTAAATCCGCTAACACTGCTAACTCTCTCATGGCGCTAACGGTCTTTCGGCAGATGTTCTTGGATTATCTATATAGACAAGATGATCTGAAAATAGCGTCAGATCTGTTTTCCACCCTTCTTTATTCTTTTTCTTCTCTTACCATGCTGACAGGGTCCATGAATACAGTTTGGACTGGGAGCAGAGGTGGGCACAAAGCTAGAGTTGCAGCACGGCATTGTAGTGCAGTGTTTGAAATCATGGGCTCTAGATCCAAACTTGGATCTGGCTGAGTGACCTTGGGTAAGTTATTTGGCCACTTTGTGCTGCTGTTCCCTCATCAGTAAAATAGGGATAGCAGGAAAAACACCTCCTCATGTAGGTACTCAAGAGGAATTCTCTATCATTACCACCAGTCATTGCTTGTGTTTGTTTCTGACTTTAAAAGGAAGGCTGCTAATGTTTCATGATTAAGTATAATATTTACTGTAGGTTTTTTGTAGGTATTGTAAACAGATTATTTCTAGTTTGCTAAGGGTTCTTATCACAAAAAAAGTTTAATTTTATTAAGTAATTCTTCCACATCTAAGGGAAGAGCATAAGTTTTTTGTTAGATTGGTAAATTATATTAACCATCCTTGCATTCCTGAAATAAACCCAACTTGATCATGAGGAGTTTTTTATTTGTTTGATTTTCTTAATCAGGCCCTGCTGGATTTGATTTATTCTATATTTTTCTCTTTTCTTTATGCTTTTAAGTCTCTTCCACAAAATTTTTCACTTTGTTCAAAATTTGCCGGCACCAAATTGTTCATAATATCTTTTTACATTAAAACAAATCTCTGTTCTTTGTGTAGTTATGCCCTCTTTTCCATTCTTAATATTATTTGTTTGTGCGTCCTCTTTTTTTTTCTATTATAATCTTTCCAGCAGCTTGCTTATTTTATGTCTTTAAATATGTTTTTAAAAAAATTCTCACTAGTAAATCTTTGTTTTTATTTTACTAATTCCTGTTTTTATCTTTAATTTTCTTCAAGTTTATACTTAATCTTTCTCTAACCACTTGAATCAAATGCCTGGTTCATTAATTTTCAATGTATCCTCTTTTTTAATATATATTTATTTTAGACTATAAATTTTCCCTAAGTACTACATTTGCTGCAGCTCAAAAGTATTTTCATTCTTGTTCCATTATAAAGCTTTTATGATTTTCATTATTATATCTTCTTTGACTATGAGTTATCTGCAAATATATTTATTTTAAGATTTATTATTTTATTTCTCCCCACTTCCTTGTTGTTTGCACTTGCTGTGTCTCTTCATCTTGTTTCTTTAGGAGGCACTGGGAGCCAAACCCAGGACCTCTGATGTGGGATGCAGGTGCCTAATCTCTTAAGTCATCTCCACTCCCTGCTTTGTTGTGTTTCTCATTATGTTTTTCCTCCCTGCGCCTCTTGTTGTGTCATCTTGTTGCATCAGCTCACTGCACCTGCCTGTTGCATCAACTCGTTGTCTTCTTTAGGAGGCACTGGGAACCTCTGCTCCCTGCTTTGTTGTGTCTCTCATTATGCTTTTTCTTCTTGTGTCTATTGTTGTGTCAGCTTGCAGTGCCTGCCCATTGTGCCAGCTCACTGTCTTCTTTAGGAGGCACCGGGATCCAAACCAGCGACCTCCCATGTGGTAGGTGGGAGCCCAGTCGCCTAAGCCACATCTGCTTCCCTGCAAATATATTTTTAAAAAAATATAATTTACCTATTTTTGATTCTTAATTGCACAATGTTCAGAGAATAAAGGCTTATGATATCCAGTCTTTGTTTTTTCTTAAAATGTACTCATTTTGTAAATTTCCCATGTGTATTTTCTTTAATTATTGGATGTAGAGCTCTATACACATTGATTAGCTCAAACTTTTTATTTGTTAGTCCAGTCCTTTATAGTCTTGCTAATGTTTTGTCAGCTTGATCCATCAATTATAGAGGGTGGTATGTTAAATATCTCTCACTAAGATTGTGGGCTTCTTAAAATTTTTATTGTTGTCTTTACATATTTTGAGGCTATGTAATTTAGTGCAAACAAGTTAAGAGTTAATATATTTCATAAGTTATATATAATATATAGTATATTCCAGGTGATTTTTATCTTTATGTTATAGACCACTGTACTCATCAATAATACTTTTGCTTTAGGTTAGTATTTGCCTGGTGTCTTAGTCAGCCAAAGGGCTGCCAATGCAAAGTACCAGAAATCTGTTGGCTATTATAAAGGGGGTTTATTTGGGGTAGAAGCTTACAGTCCCATGGCTGTGAAAAGTCCAACTCAAGGCACCACAAAAGGTGCTTTCTCACCGAAGTCAGCTGCCACGTGTTGAAGCAAGATGGCTGGAGATCTTTGGCTGGGCTCCCTTCCCCTCCGGCCTCCTCTTCCTCCTGAGCTCCGGGGGCCCAGCTTCCCGGGGCTTCGTGCTTTAATGACCCTGCAGTCCTCTCTCTCCTGGCACAGGACTGTTTCTTTCCGGGCCTCCTAGATCAGTCTCGGCTGTTCTGCTCTCTTCCCAGTCTCAGCTGTGAACTATCAGGCAAGTGGCTCATCTCTCCGGGGCCTCAGCTGTTTGAGCTTCTTTCTGTCACGTGGCAGGATAAAAAATGATAGAGCTCTCTCTTCCTCTGTCTGTGTGACTGTCCATTTATAACAGACCCAGCAAGGGGGTGGGGTCTCAACCTGAGTCATGCCCACTGATGTAGTCAAATCAAAAGCCCAAAGCAATCTTATCAAATAATCTAAACCAAAAGGCCCTCAGCTGAATTTTATGCAATCAAAGGGTATCACACCCAGAGAAATAGATTAGTTACAAACATAATCTTTCTCATTTTGGGATTCATAAAATAATCTCAAACTGCTACACCTGGTATATTATTTTCTATTCTTTATTCTTCAACCTTTTTTTGGTCCCTTATATTTTGGCTATCTTCTGTAAACAACATATAGTTGAATTTTATTTAACAAATCTGGCAATCTGTCTTTTAAATGTGACTTTAATCTACCTCTATTTATTGTGATTTCTGATATATTTGAATTTATGTCTACATCTTATTTAGCATTTTATATTTTTTGTATTTTCTCCTTTTTTTCATTCTATTAGATTACATTTTAAAATTCTCCATTTTCCACTGGTTTGGTAATTAAGAAAGTCTATTTCTAGCCTCTTAGTAATTATCTTAAAAGTTTTAACACCCAGACTTAAGTTATTATCGTCTAAAGTAATTAATATTCCATAGAGCACATGGGTGTTAGACTTCTTTAACTGTAATCCCTACCCCCATGCCTATCTTATACACTATTGTTGCCCAGTATTTTAGTCTCACCTTTTTAATATCCTCAATTTAGTCATCACAATTGTTATTGTTTTATATGGTTGATACTGTGTGCTTAGCTTTACCCACATTGCCCATTTCATTGCTTGCCATTCCTTCTTGTAGCTCAGATCTTTCTTCTGTGATCATTTTACTTTTCTTTTAGAAGCACAAACTTTAGTCGTTACAAAGAAAGACAGTGCATCCAAGGCAAACTCTCTCTGTCTTTATTTTTCCAACAATGTCTTGAATGTTAGGTTAGCTAGGTGTAGAATTCTAGGCTGTCAAATATTTTCCCTCAGCATTTGCAAGCTATTTTTCTACTGTCTTCTGGATTCTGATGAAGCTATTATGGAGTCTGCTATCCATCTAATATTGTTCCTTAGTAGCTCTTTCCTTTTTTGGTTGCTTTATGCTGTCTTAGCTATATGTGTTCAGTAGTTTTCATCATACATGTCTAGATATATTTATTTTTACTCACCTTGCCTAGGACGTATTGTAATTCCTGAACCTAAGCATTCATTCCTTTCATCAGTTCTTGGCCACTTGCTCTTTGAATATTTTCTTGCTCTCATTTTTCTTCTTCTCCCTATTTTCTCTTTCTGGAACTCCTATAAGCTATTATGTTTGACCTTCTGATTCTGACTCTATGTCTCTTAAGTTTTATTTCATATTTCCCATGTATTCATCTCTCTGTACTACATTCTGGTAAACTTTATCAGATCTAATTTTATATTTATTTAATTCTTGCCTAGCTGTATTAGTATGCTATTTTATTTGTACAAATTTACAAATGTAAATTTAATTTTAGTGACTATGTTTTTCCTATCTGGAAATTTTACTTGGTTCTTTTAAAAGTTTTGTTATTCTTCTCTTATGTTTTAAATCCCTTCTTTTGTGTCTTCAAGTCATTATAAACATTCTTATTGTATTATCTCTATCCAACAGTTCCATTATGCAACGTTGTTAAGGGGATAAGCCTGTATGAGTGTGCATTTTTAAGTGTGTGTGTCTTCTGGTTTTTGCTCATGGTGGAGTATTTCCTTGTGTGTTTTGTAATTTGGGTCATACAGATTGGCCTGGGTTAAAGGTGTAACCTTCCAGAGAAGCTATATGTTTACCTCTTGCAGGTGCCCCAAAACATCATCCTAGGGTCACTTTACATTTTATTTTTTTTGGGTATAGGTTCCAGGACCACTCAGGCATAAATTTGAACTCAAATCTGTGTAAGGCCAAATCCATAGTTAAAAATGTTCAGGGACTACTTTCCCCTCACCCCCTCCAGCCCTGGCTGAGACAGACAAGATTTTTTTTTTTTTTAAATCATTTCTCAGTGTCAGAAGTGTGTGGATTTTTCTGCTTCACCATTTTACTGAATGTGCGGTTATATCCTTATGGGGTCACTTAGTCCAACCTCCCACCTTACACTGTCCCAAGGTTGAGTGTCTTGTCTCTACATGTCCCTTAAAATGCAAGCCCCTGAATTACCAAAATGAGAAATTCCCTGCAGGGCAACTGAAGAATAATTTCACAGGTTTTCTGGTATGGTTTTTAAGTTCCTTTTTGTTTTTGGCACTTGGGGATTTCTGTTATTTTCATGAGCGCTTACCTATGCATTTCAAAGAATACTTGCTATGCACCATGCACCATTTTTAATTGTTTCATAGTAGGACACTTTCCAGGTTTTCCCCATAATATTGCTAGGAACAGAAGTCTCATTTGCCCTTTACCTCTGTATATATGATAGGTTAAATTTTAGTCCAACCTATCAATCTTCTCCTTTATGGACTTTGTTTTTAGCAGTTTACCCTAGAAAGGCTTTTCCTGTACCAAGATTTACACATGCCTTTTTTTTTTATTATTTCATGTTTTTACATTAAACCACCTAGAATCAATTAAATGCAAGACAATCAAAGCTTTACATATTAGCAATAAGGCTATCCAAACAGAACAAAATAGAGCTATAATTCAACTGCATAATGTATTAGTAATAACTGAATCACAAGGATAACACAACTGCAGTTCAATCACAATTTAAGGATCCACTGAAGTTGTCAGAGCTATTCATGACACTTGACTTCCTGCTCAATCCAACCCAAGAGTCACGTCCCAATAAAACCACACTCAACTGAAACCTACATAACCACCATCTGAAGATCACCTAACACAAGCCAGGCACAATTGTGCCATGAGATGCCAACAGACCAAGATATAGCTTTCCCTTCTGTTTACATATAGAAGAATAAAGAAGAGAAAAAGTAGGATTACAGCAAAGTGGATTCACAGTTGTGAAAAAGTTTAATTATACCCTGCAGAGAGCTATCTAGAATCCTGGGTTTGGAAAGTGACAGATGAAAACACATCCCACAGTGTCTGGAGAAACCTGCCTGTGTGGGGGTACCTGAGAAGGTAGCCCAAGAAAGGGCTGGGTCTGCAGTCAGAGTGAGCCTGAACCAGGTGGTCAGAGATCCCCCTCCCCTCAGCAAACCTCACTGATGATCCCAGGAGCTCCTATCTGAGGCTAGTGGTTCTTTCCAGCCCTCCTCTAGGATCCCCATGGAAAATGGTTGACTCTGGGGGTCTACCTAGAGAGACCCAACAGGGCCTTGTCCTGGGTCTTGGGGGACACTGGCTGTAGGATCAGTTCTGCCACTACTGTCACCTCACCTCTCTCTGGACTTAGTTTCTCCATTTGTATAACAAAGAGGCAGGAGTTGATTTGGTCTCAAGAAAAAAATCAGAATTAGAATCCAGACATTCTGGCTTCCAGGGTCAGTCTCTTTAATAACAACAACAATAAAAACCACAGTTATCATTTATTTGGAGTGCTTATTGTTTATCAAACTCTGAGCCACGCACATTACAGACATTATCTTATTCAATCCTCATTAGCTTCCAGTGAGGCTCATAATGCCATATTAATTTTACATTATTAAATTCAACAAATACATATTTTGCCAATTACTGAGACTGAGTAATTTGCTTGAGGTCACATAGTAAGAGCTGAGTCAGAATGCAAACGTGGCTCTGCTTGATTTACTCCATCCATCCATCCATCCATCCATCCTTTTCCCCATCCAACAAACACTAGTGAGCTCTTAGGCAAACTTTGTCCAAAAGAGAATGCCTCTTTCTGCATGCATTCTCTGAAATACATCAATTGCAAAATCTCACATCCCCACCCATTTCAGGTTCAACTCCAACTCACTTTTGCTTTCCAACCTCTGGGCGTCTTTATAAACTTGTATTCCCAATCTCCCACTCCCAATCCATATCTCCCAGTTCCTCAGAAGCTGATCCTGAGACTTCCTTCTCCAAGATGTCTTCCATGATGATTCCCACCCTCACAAGATCCTTTCATGTCCAGGATCCCTCCCCCCTTACCTGTGAAGGCTGTGCCAGCTGGCCGAGAACCCCTCACACCAGGGTGCCCATTTAAGAGCCAGCTACTGATGACCCTTACCAGGTTCCCGACCTGCAGCATCTCCTCGAATTCTGTTGTCATGTTGTAGTGCTCCAGTGCCATGAAGAGCGTGTTGAGCACGATGCAGATGGTGATGGTGAGGTCGGCAAATGGGTCCATGACCACATACTTCACTCCCTGCTTGATGGACATCCACAGTGGGCAGCACTCCCAGATCAGATAACGCTGGGCAAAGCGGTTCCAACATGGCGGACACTTGCGGTGAGACTCTTCTAACTCTGGGGGAATAGCCAGTGAGTTGGTTTGTTTTTGTCGACTGAATCATGGGTAGCTGGTGGTGTTTCAGAAAAGATTTAGGACCTACTTGGGGAGATGACAGGGCTGCTGCATAACGGGGACAGTGAGAGGTGCAGAGAAGGTAAGAGGCATGGGGTGGTCTAGTCCTGGCTACCTTCCCCTGGAAATATGACAGAAGAGGAACTCAGGGACAGGAGGACAGGAGGGAAAAGATGGGCATATACCCGGGACAAAAGGAAACAGGACAGGGGGGTGCCAAACTCAGACTGGAACAGATGGAGGACTGGCTGGGACAGATGTGAGATGTTTGGAACAGTGTCGGACAGATACAGGAATGGCTGGGAATAGGCTAGGACAGGCATGGGGCTGCCTGGGACAGGATGGGATGAGACTGATAAGAGCCTGAACAGGCCAGGACAGACGTGGGAAAGCTTGGAAGTGATGCAGACATGGGGATACCCAGGAAAGAACAAGTTGAAAGAAATGAAAAGACACCAGGACAGGCAAGGGCAAACAAGGTTACACAGGACAGGAAAGCCTGGGAAAGTAAAAGTAGTGGGAATGTCCCAAGCAGGCCAAGATAGATGGGGTTGGGTTGGGGTGGGGTGTGCCTGGTTCAGGCTGGGACAAAAGCAAGGTTGCCTAGACCAGCTGGGGAGTGTTTTGATGACCCCTAGGAGTGCTGACCTTCCAGTGCACTGGTGAGGACGCTGACCGCGCTGAGGGCCCGCTGCCGCTCTCCTGGCTCCTCAAAGCCATCCACACACGGAGCCTGGGGGGTCAGCATCTGGGGCCCGCCTGGCTCCTCCGACGGTGTGGTCTATGTGCAACCAGGAGATCTGCATCAGCCTGGGGCTGGGGTCACTTCCCCAAGCCCTAGCCCTGCAGGACCGAGGGCACCTTGCTGATTCAGGCCGGGTAAACCACGGGGCAGAAGGAGGTCTAGATGGGACGCTGGATGCTGGGCTTCTCTGCTCCCAACTCCTGTCCAGTTATACCCACCCCCACACACCCCACCTAATCACTATCTCCTTCATCCCATTTTCTTCTTCACCAGTAGTGATTTTTGAGTGTAGACAGAAGACTACACGTACCAAATTATTTTATTGGTCAGGTCCTCTCTATGCCAGGTGTTTGTCATACACATTAGTAGATGCAAAAACTATTTGGGAGTCTTAATTGACCACCAGCTACCTAGAGGCGAGAGCATGAAGAAGCTGAAAAAGAAATCTAACACACTATAAAACTACACTAATTGAAGCATAATGCACAAAGCTTAGACATGGCTGGTGGGCACTTCTGTGGAGGCAATTTGGCTGTATCTACCAAAGAAATTTTATATTGGCCCTGCAATTCCTTGTCTAGTAATTTAGCCTCATAAATAATTATGCATGTGCACCAAAAATATACGTACAATGATGTTCATTGTAGCACTGTTCCTAATATCATAAAAACAAAAAAATCCAATCAATAAGACCATTAAAATCAATTATGAATACAATCTGATGCTAGACTATGATATAGGCAGTAAAGAGAATGAGGCAGTTCCGTGTGTGCTCCCTTGGAAGCATTTCCAAGACAAACAGTTTGATGAAAAACAAGAAGAAAATCTGGAAGGATACACACTGACTTGTGTATATATTGGATATATCTGGGGAGTGGGGTTGTGGGGGTGGGGAAGGAGAGGGGAGCGTTCACTTTTCACTTTAGGCACTTCGGCACTGCTGGGTTTTTTTTCGATGTGCAGGCATTATTTTTATAAGCGAAGGAACCAGGACTGAGAACAGAGAGGTGGGGTGCCCTGATGGAGGGGTGACAGGCAGGTATTCTCTGAGCGTCCCCTTCCACATGACGAAGGGCTCAGTCTTCCTGTCAGTGGGGCCCTGCATGACATAGCCCCCCATGCCGGGGCTGGTGCTGCTGAAGGGACTGGGCAGTTTAGTGGGCAGCAGTGAGGCTCAGGAGCGTTGTAGGGAGAGGGGAAGACGGGCTTAGGCTACCCAGAGGGCAGAGCCAGGGCCTGGGCTGGCCACCAGCTAGATCTGGGCTCACAAGAAGGTCGATCTTTGCAACTAGTGGGACTGTCTTGAAATGTGGCCCAGGGAGGTAGTGAGCTCCCAGTCACGGCAGTATTATTCAAGCAGAGGGTGATAAGCACCCAAAAGGGCTGAGGCAGCAGGTGCAATGGTAGTACCCGAGGTCCAATGCAACCACAAAATTGGCCAGCTCAACTCACAAACGCATCTTGAATTCCCCAACTTCTCTTTCTCCTCCTTTACCATTCATGACTTGTTGGGTTATTGTTTAGCAAATATTTACTCTCTTTCTCCTCCCACTCTAGTTAAAGCAAATTTCCCTGCCCCACTGATATTGGACTTGCTGGGGCCAATGGAATATTTGTGGACATGATATGAATAGAAGCTTTAAATAAATGCACTTGTGCTGCTGGCCTTGCTCTTGTGCTCTAGCAATCCTTCACAAAAAGAGCTTCCCTGGGTGGCTGCCACCCTTTCAGCCTGGGCTCCAGAACAAAGATAAGTGGAGTGGCCCCCAGCCTCACCCACAGAATGGAGCCAGGCCCAGCTAACATGCTGTCTGGAGCAGAGCTGCCTAACCAAGTCCAGTCCCAATCAGCCAAACCACAGCAAACCTGCAGGTACATGGGGGTGAGAATCAGTGCTTACTGGTCACTGGCTTCTGGAATAGTGTGTCATACAGCATCACTGTGGCAAGAGCGGACTGACCCACCACCCTAAAGCCACTCATCGTTATCTCCTTACTGAAATTACAATAGCCTCCTAACTGGCCTGTTTTCTTCTTGTCCTGTTCTCTACACAGCAGAAGAGGATTCCCTTAAAAAGCAAATCAGATCGTGCCATTCCTTTGACCACAGCTCCCCCCCACCCCCACGCCCATCTTATTGAAAGTAAATCCAAACTTTCCTTCCACATCTGGCCCTGCCAGGCTTTCCTCAGGGCCTTTGCGTTTGCTGTTCTGTCTACTCTCCTCTGCGTCTTCACGGCTGGCTCCCTAAAATCATTTGCCTGTCAATTTTAATGTCCCCTTCTTGGGAAGGCCATCCCCAAATATTCTAACTAAAGTAGTCCCTCTCCCCAAACCTGTGACTTCTGATCACAGGATTCTTACTGCTACTTGAAAATATTGATCAGTTTATTGCCTGTTTTCCCAATTATAATGTAAATGTCACATGGTAGAGTTTTGTCTGTTTTGTTCACTGCTACAAGCCCAGAGCCTCAAACACTCCTGGCACTCAAGGGGGCAGGCTGGCCTAGATAAATGTTAGTTTGATGAACAAGTACTTAGGAATCAGGAGGCTGGGCACTGCCCTTCACTTGCCAGAGCCCAGAGGAAATGGGATGGAGGCGCCTTGCATGGAGGGAGAGAAGGAAAGGCAACTCAGTAGGCCACCCCATCACCATCTGGCCTTCTGCAGCAGATACCCTCATACAGACAGGGGACAAAGTACCTCTTCACTTCCTTCCTCACTAAACGCCAGCTGTCTGTTGGGTCTGCCCTTTCTTCTGCCTTCCCCATGCTGATTAAGCCCCCACTATGGGCTAGACACTGTGCTTTGTTTTCAAACTAGAACTGGGCAGTGGTGTCTCACTGGGGACACAGTGGAAGCCCAGATAGGCATTCCCGGGGCCTCCCACCTGCTAATCTCTTTAACTTTTCAAAAGTCTCCACCTTAGCCTGTTAATTCTTTTAGCTTTGCAAACAACCCCATTTTGGCCTGCTAATCCTTTAAGGTCACGAATGGGCCCCACAGAAGTGAGACTGGGTGAAGTCAGAGTTCTGGGTAATGAAGCGCTTGAACTTGGATTCCTCCTGACATGTGCAGTACAATGAGATGATTTTCTCCCTAATGAGATTAGGAAATTCTATTAGTCCTCTGGCTGCTGACGCGATTCCACCAGGCTGAGGCTCCAGGGCTGGACCTGCAGCGGGGTCTGCAGTCACTGCGGTAGGGGCGTTCCTGGGAAGCCAGGCACCCCATCCTCCAGGGGATGGTCAGGGGCCTCCCCAGCCCCTCCCAGCGGCTGTGGGCTCCCCATTCCCACAGGGATTCCCAGGATCATCCCGCACCCCACTTGCCCTGCTTCCCTCCCTGCTCCAAAGGAGCGTGAGCGCTCCAGCCACTCTGCAATGCACCCCAGGAGCCTTTACTCCTTCCTGCTCAATAATAGACAAAAACTTGAACTTGACCCAAGTACTAGACTAAGCACTTGACCTGTTTTAACCCTTTAGTCCTTACCACAACCTGCTGACGTAGGTATTGCTTTTATTTCTGCTTTACAGATGAGGAAATTGAGGCATAGAGATTAACTTGCACAGAGTCCAACAGCTAGAGCAACTGTCTGAGCTAAACAGAACAGGCAGCTTGTCTTGAACCCTGCCTGCCCCTCCTGATCAAGTCTCCCTGCCCTACCCTAGCTCCCTCAGCCTCCCGGCAGGCCTTGGGCTCTGAGCTACATGTTCAACTTTTTCTGGATGAGCTGCTTTGGGTATTGTGGGAGATAGGCAGGGGTCAGCAAAGATACTCAGCAGTTAACTGGGCAGTCATCAGCCTGTCTTCTGACTGGCCTTTGTGACCTGGCCTGTCCTTCTCCATTACTCTTCTGATAACAACTCCAACGCCTCTCCCCTTTGCTCCTTCTGTTCCAGCCTCACTGACCTCACGGCATTTCCCCCAAAGGGCTTGGCATGCTTCTACCTCAGGCCTTTGCACTCTCTAGGCCTGGAACATGCTTCTCCCAGAGGATAATAATGTTATGTTACATTATGATGTTGTAACAAAATCAGAATACTTATACAGATAGCATTCAGTGTTTGCCAGGCTCTGCCCTGGGTGTTTCACCTGTGTTCGCTCATGTAATCTTTGCAACAATCATGACGCAGGTATTTTTAATCCATTTTACAGGTGAGAGACCTGAGAGAAATCAAGTAACTTGCCCAAGGACATCCAGCTAGCAAGGTGGGAGCTGGGAGCTAACCACTCCTCCACACCACCGTTTCGGACAGTGCCCTGGCTCCGCCCTTGCCTCCTAATGGGTGGTGTTTCCGATCCCCTTTCTCTGCTCTTCTCCCCCAACCCCCTGTCCCCATGGCACCTATTACCTGGGCTGATACCAAGTTACCAGTTGGTAAAATACTGAAATAATTCAAATTCTGTGAATGACTGCTGCCCAGAGCCTTTGACTGTCCGCTTGCCACTCCAACCCCTTTCCCAGGACTCTCTTGGTTGTCCATAATCCAGCAGCTAGAAAGTGCTGACCGGTGGTACTGCAGAGGACCTCCTTAATGCTTACGTCTTACCAGGTGCTAAGTATTTAGCTATCACTCACACAATCACCATTACACACCATCGTACATGTGTGTTGGTGGGCGTACAGACCCACTCTTCTTTCTTTTGATTGTCTGTCTGTCCCCATTAGCATGGAAGCTCTATGAGGAGAGAGCTTTTTTGTGGATTTATTGACCCCCAGAGCCCAGCACTCAATAGGTGCTCAATAAATATTTGGTGCATATTTTTGGACCTGGTGACTAGTCTGAGAGACGAGGTACGCCTGGTACCTGTATCGCGGGGCTGGCTCACCGTGTCTGGGCGCCGCTCGAGCATCATAGGGCGGAGAAGGTGGCTCCCTGGGGACATGGCCTCGGGGTCACCTGCCCCCAGCAAGGAGACCACCCCGTTGCAGTCCACAGTGCTGTTCCTTTTGCCATTGACAGCGTGACTCGGAGCCAGGGTCCCGGGACTGGGCTGGCCCTGGGCGCTGGGACGGCGCAAGGGCCAGGGCACCAGCAGAGAAGCACGGCGGCTCTCACTCTCCCCTGCTGTGCTGTTTTCGTCATCTGCAAAATCAGTCTCGGACCCCAGGTCTCGCCGGCGAAAGGTGAAAATGCTCCCGTGGCTGGAGCGTGGCTTCATGGAGGTCCTGCTGAGGCCATGGGCGATGCTGAGACGATTCTGGGGGCATGGTGGTGAGAGGGCGGCGTGACCCAGACGGGCCTTCACGTGCTCCGAGCTTATCCCCTGTGGCATCGGCCCTGGCTCTACTTCTTAGGGCACTGTGGGTTTTGACTGCCATGCAGGAACTGGATGGATGGCCTGGACCAGGGGATGTTCAGAGGCAATCCTGCATCTTCTGGGCTCTCTGCCCTCCTGAAGTCTATCCCTCTGGGACTATGGGATTGAGGCTTATCTGGGCCTGAAGGTGGGGCTAAGGCTGTGGTGGGAGTGGGGTGGGGAATAAGGAGGCAGGAAGCTCCTGGGTGTGTAGGCTACAACTGTGGGACATGTGGCCCGAGGAGGACCTAGGCCATGCAGCCATGCCCTCTCACTCATATGGGCGTGATCCTTGGGCTCTTGCCAATTCCTACCATGTTATAACCCTAAAACCTACCCTGCTCCTGCACCCAAGGCCCCACTACTTCAAGGGAAGCAGGAAGGGGTGGGAGGGGAGTTCAAGGATGCTCTGGAGTGCATGTGCGGGCTCTAACTGCTCCGGGGGTCTAGCACAATGGGCTTTTGAAGCCAGGCCTGCCCTGGGAGTGCCAGAGCCTCAGCCGGGGATTACCATTGCTCTGGGACCATCCTCTGAGTCGGACTTGGGGAGCCTGTCATCCCCACACTCCTCTGTTCCTGAAGACATTCGTTTCCTCCTCTTGCTTCTTTTCTCATGGTTGGTTACTGGGGCCAAAGGGGACGTCTCCAAAGAACTTCGAGACACAGTGTCTGCAGCTCTGATGGTGAGGGCCTGGGAAGGGGCAAAGGAAAGGATTTCTCAGTCAGTGAGACTTTGTGCAGCCTCAGGCCAAGGAAGGCTGGGCAATCTCAGTCTTGGTTTTCCCTATCAGGAAGTGGACTTGCACACTTACTCAAAAACAAGGGCGTCGTGGAGAGACAAGCTCAGACAGACCCAGACAACTTTGAGAATGATGAAGATCCAGGGAAGGAGAGAGTATTGGCTGAAGTGGGCAGCCCCTGGGGATAGGGAAGTGTATGGAGAGATGTGTGTGTGGGGGGTGGGGGTATTTGTTGATGAGCAGAGGGAGGGAAAACTAGCAACCTAGGGAAGGTTCAGCTGGCCAAGAGGGTACTGAGGGAGGTAGAGTGGGGAAATGAGAAGAAGTCAATGCCCACAACCTGGTTTCTAAGAGGCCTGTACTGTAACTGGCTTCTAGCATCACCGTGTGGGGCACTGTGGGTGGTCAGGTCAGCATCTCCAGTGCTTCTTTGAGCTGGCTCAGGCTTCAGGCCTTGGGCCTTTCTAACTACCCTACCAGAAGGCTCCCCTTGACCAGGCTAAACTATGTCCATGGACACATGGGTTTTTAGCCAACATGCTCTATGCTCATAGGGACCACCTGTCCCCAGGAGCTACCACCTCTACCCAGCAGATACCATTTTTACTTAGCTACACAACCTTCATCCAGAAGACACCAAGATCATAGGTAAGAACTTAACCCAGCAGGCACCTCACTCACAGGACCTCCCTTTACCCAGCAGGCACCTCACTCACAGGCACCATCTTTACC
>JAQZBX010033439.1:0-25378 GCA_029593785.1 Cabassous unicinctus | reverse complement strand
ATCTTTTAATTTCCCTTGTGATTTTTTTCTTTGAGCTATTGGTGCTTTAGGAATATGTTAATTCCTACATATTTGTGAGTTTCTCAAATTTATTTCTCTTATTTATGTCTAATTTTATTCCATTTTGATTAAAGAACATACTCTTTATCATTTCAATCCTTTTAGATTTATTGAGAAATGTTTTATATAGTGTAGCATATGGTCTATTCAGGAGAGTGCTCCATAAGTACTCGAGAAGAATGTATATTCTGTTGTTATTGGGTGGAGTGTTCTATAGAAATATGTCTGTTATATCTAGTTGGTTTATAGTATTGTTTACATCTTCTATTTCTTGCGATCTTGAGCCTAGCTGTTCTACCCATTATTAAAAGTGGGTTGTTGAATTTTCCAACTATTTTGTTGAATTGTGTGTTTCTCTCCTCATTTCTGTCAGTTTTAGCTTCATATATGTAGGTGTCCTGTTTTTAGGTACACATAAGTTTAAAATTGCTATATCTTCCTGATTAACCCTTTTGATATTTATAAAATGTCTCTCCTTAGCTCTAGTATCTTTTTGTTGTTTCAAAAACTATTTTGTCTGAAATTAGTATAGCCACTTCAGCTTCCTTGTGGCTGCTCTTGCATGATTTATCTTTTTCCATCCTTTTAGTTTCAGTTTGTATCTCTGAATCTAAACTATGTCTCCTGTAGACAGTATATAGTTGGATATTGTTTTTTTTATTAGTCTGACAATCTCTGCCTTTTGATTAGGTTATTTTAAGCCATTCAAATTTATTTTATTATTGATATAATTGGATTTATGACTGTCATTTTACTTTCTGTTCCATATGTCACGTTTTTTTCTTCCTCTATTTCTCCTTTACTGCTTTCTTTTGCATTAAATGAACATTTTCTCATATGGTATAGTGATATTTTCACTAAGTATTTTGAGTTATTTCCTTAGTGGTTTCTCTAGGGCTTACCATATACGTTTTGACTTATTAGACACAGTTTCAGCTTTATGTTGACTTAATTCAGTGAGATATAAAAATGTTACTCTTATATAGCCCCCCCCCACTTTTGTGGTATTATTGTTAAACATATTACATGTATAAATGTTACAAACTCAACAATGCATTATTGTAATTATTTTACGACTTTTAAAGAAACTGAGAGAAGAAAGGAGAGCAAACATTTACATCTAGAGTTTGTTCCTTTAACCTTCTTATTCATCATTTTGGTTCTTTTCATGTATTCCTGTGATCATTTCCTTAGCCCAATACAGTTTTGCTCCCACCCACCTCCTTGGTGCTATTATTGGAAAATATATTACATTTCTTTATAGTATAGGCCCAGCAATACATTATATACATATTATTTTGTTCAATTGCTCTCAAAATCAGTTGAGAAGAAATGATAAGAAATATGCACTCATATTATCTTTTATAATTTAGTACTTTTACTGGTGCTTTTTGTTTTGTTCATGTGGATTTGAATTACCATCTGGAGTCACTTGCTTTTAGCCTGAAGAACTTCCTTTAGTTTTTTGGGGTTTTTTTAAGATTATTTATTTATTTATTTATTTATTCCCCCCTTGCTGCTTGTGCTCGCTGTGTCCATTTGCTTTTGGCGTTTTTCTGGGTCTGCTTGTCTCCCTTTGTTGAGTCATTTTGCTGCGTCGGCTTACCACGCTGTGCGGCCAGCTTGCCTTCACCAGGAGGCCCTGGGAATTGAACCTGGGGCCTCCCATATGGTAAACGGGAGCCCAACCAATTGAGCCACAGCCGCTTCCCCTTTTAGTATTTTTTTATAAGATAGGTCTGCTAGCTACAAGTTCTCTGTTTTTGTTTATCTGTGAATGTCTTTACTTTGTCTTCACTTTTGAAAGATAACTTTCCTAAATATAGGATTCTTGGTTGATGTTTCCTTCTTTAGGCACTTTGAATATGTTATCTCACTGCCTTCTGGCCATGATTATTTCTGATGAGAAGTCAGATGTTAATGATATTGGGGTTCCCATTTGTGACAAGTCATTTTTATCTTACTACTGCGAAGATTTTCCCCTTGTCTTTGACTTGTAGCATTTTTACTATGATTTGTGTGTGGATCTCTTTGTGTTTCTCCTACTTGCAGTTACTTGAGCTTGCTATGTGTGTAGATTAGTGTCTTTCAATAAATTTGGGGAAATTTTCTGCCACTATTTCTTCAAATATTTTTTTGACTCTTTTTCTCCTCTCCTTCTGGTACTCCCATTACACATATGTTGGTGTGCTTAATGGTGCTCCAGTTTCTCTGTGGGTCTGTTCATTTTTCTTCATTCTTTTTCAGTTCAGATAGCATAATCTGTATCTACCTTCAGGTTCACTAAGTCTTTCTTCTTCCAGTTCAAATATACTTTTGAGTCCCTCTAATGAATTTTTCATCTCAGTTACTGTACTTTTCAACTCCAGAATTTCCATTTAAAAAAAATAATTTCTACCATTATTGATATTCCCTATTTGATGCAATATTGTCATCTTAACTTCCTTTACTTCTTTAATCATGGTTTTCCTTAGATCTTTGAATATATTTATAATGGCAGCTTTGAAGTGTTTGTTAAATCTGACATCTGGTCACTCTTCACAGGCAGTCTCTGTTGCTTGCTTTTTTTTTTCTGGTGTATTGGTCATACTTTCCTGTTTCTTTGCATGTCTCATAATTTTTTATGGAAACTAGAAATTTAGAAAAGATATTATATGTAGCAACTCTGGGTACTCCCCCTACCGCTACCTCCATTGGGCTTGCTATTGTTATTTGCTTGTTTATTTGTTTAGTGAATTGGCTGGATTAATTTATTGAAGTCTACCCCTCTCCACCATACAGTGTTAAGCCTTTGAGATATTCCTCAGGAGGTGCAGCCTTGGGTATGCCCACAGTCACCCTGGGATAACAGCAGTTTTGGAAGGGCTCTCTTTGATTGTCTATTTCCCCTACTACACCCAGCTATTAAGCTCCACTGATTCCAGGCTCATTTCTGAATTGTTTTAAACAATGCCCTAGGGTATAAATTGCTCTAGAGAATAATCCAATAAAAAAATCATCCTCCTTTGAAGGTATAGTTCCTGAGGCTAGTGTTTGAAATTTTTTCTGACCCCAGGAAGGCTTGCCCCAGCTGTCTTTTTCCCCAGTTCTCTCTAGCAACCTAGTCACCCTAAGTTTAGTTCATATCTTGACGTAATCTACCAATCTCCTCCTCTTTGCTTTTCACCATAACTTCCACTGTTTTTGGGAGCACCCTTAGCTTGAACCTTCCCACACTATTTTGGGAAGGAGATTAGGATATATGTTACTCAGCCTACTTCTTCCCCAGGCAAAATCTCTGAGCCAGGTGACAATGGTACTCTTCTGAGTGGCACCGCTCTCTGACAACCCTCTCTGAGGAGCTTAGCAGTAGGTGGAGCAGGGAGCAGTAGCCTCATCTCTTCTCAATTTACCTCTACCAGCTTGGAACCACCATCTTATATACCAGAATAAGGGTGATCAGGGCCCAGTATTCTCTGCAGCACCTTGCTCAAGATAGAGTCTCCATCTCATGAGTGGAATCTGGGCAGAAGAAGGGAGCTTCCACCTTGCAGCTGTTCTCACCCAGAATTTAACCTCAGAAACAGGTAGCTGATGGCAGGATGAGAAATACTGACATCTTGCCCCAATCCCCTTCTTGATCCCAACCCCCACCCCCCCCAACCCAGCGAGAAGATAGCCCTCTTCTGGGAGCTGGCGGGGAGAGAGCCCTGTATTCATGGCCACACCAGCCTGGAATGGATTTTCTGTCTCTCTGATCTGGGATGGGGGAGAGAGGGAGCAGACTTGGTTCAAATGCCACAGACTCTTACTATTCTTACCGAATGTTAGTATATGTTCCTGGATAAATGTTTCCTCATTTTACGTATGCCCTTAGGATTATTTCTAGAGATTTTAAGTGATTAGGCTCTTATTTTATTTTAAATAAAAATTTCACCAGCTTTGTTGGGTAGCAGGTGCGCAGTGCTCCACATGCTGTCATGATGGAAGTCCATCTCCAAACACCATCTATTTTTTACCTTTATATTTCCATTTGATTTTTCTTAGTTTTAATTTGTTTCTTGCTACCACCATCTTTGTAAGCTTCCTCAAATATTTTTTGGAATAAGGCAAGTGTTTTAGTTTCCTGACTGCTAAAACAAATACCATGTGATGAGTTGGCTTAAACAATGGGAATTTATTCATGGTTTTGAGGCTAGGAGAAGCCCACAATCGAGACATCATCAAGGAAATGCTTTCTCCCAGGAGACTGGTATTCTAGGGATGGCTGCCAGTGATCCTTGGTTCTTGGTTTTTCTGTCACATGGCAGTGCACACAGCAGCCTCTCCCGGTTTCTCTGAGTTACGGTAACTTCCCCATTCTTCCAGTGGCTTTCTCTATATGTCTGAGTTTCATTCTGCTTATGAAGGACTCCAATAATAAGATTAAGACCTATCCTGATTCAGTTGGGCCACACCTTAAAAGAAGTAACCTAATCAAAAAGTCCTATTTATAATGGGTTCACACCCACAGGAATGGAAGAAATGGATTTTTTTTAAATTAAGAAGTTGTGGGTTTTCAGAACAACCATGCATAAAATACAGGATTCCCATATACTACCCCACCATTATCTTGCATTGGTTTGGAATATTTGTTACAATTGATGAAAGCACATTTTAATAATTGTATTATTAAAGTCCATGGTTTAACTTAACCCTTTTAATTATATTCAGACATATATTTCAGTGTTGTTAATCGCATTCATAATGTTGTGCAACCACGACCCATTACTTAAATATTTCCATCATTCCAAACAGGAACCCTACACATTTTAAGCCTTAACTTCCCATTCCCTATCCCCACCCCATTGCCATGGTAACCTATATTCTAGATACTGACTCTATGAGTTTGTTTATACTAATTGTTTCAAATCAGTGAGATCATACAATATTTGTTACCTTGTGTCTTATTTCACTCAACATGATATATTCAAGGTTCATCATTTGTCACATGTATCAGGCCTTCATTCCTTTATATGGCTAAATAATATTCCAGAATATGAATATACCAAAATTTGTTCATCCATTCCTTGATTGATGGACACTTGGGTTGCTTCCATCTTTTGGCAATTGTGAAAATATTGCTATGAACTTCAGTGTGCAAATACGTGTTTGAGTCCTTGCTTTCAATTCTTTTGGGTATACAACTAGTATTGGGATTGCTGGGTCATATGGTAGGTCTACACTTAACTTTCTGAGGAGCTGCAAAACTGTCTTCCACAGCTCTTGTACCTTTTTACATTGCCACCAGCAATGAGTAAGTGTTCCTATTTATCTGAACCCTCTCTAACACTTGTTATTTTCCATTTTTTTAATAGCAGTCAATATAAGGGTGTAAAATGGTATCTCACTGTGGTTTTAATTTGCATTTCCCTAATGACTAATGATGTTAAGCATCTTTTCATGTGCTTTCTGGACATTAGTATATCTTCTTTGGAGAGATGTCTGTTCAAGTCTTTCCCATTTTTTAATGGGGTTGTCTTTTTGTTGTTAAGTGCAAGGATGTCTTTACATATTCTGGAAAGTAAACATTGATCGGATATGTATGTTTTAGTTGGCGAAAAGCTACTGGGAGCAATATACCAGAAATGGGGTTGGCTGTTATCCTGGGGATTTATTAGGTTAAAAGCTTACACTTCTGAAGCTGTGAAAATGTCCTCCAAAACAAGGCATCATCAGAGATGTTGTCTCACTGAAGGTTGGCTGCTGGTGAACCTGGACTCCTGCCATGTGGCAAGACACAATGGTGACTCTCCAGTCACTGCCTTCTCCTCCAAGCTTACTTTCTCCTTATGCTCAGCTGTGGGTGATCAAGTACATGACAGGGCACAATTCTGGGCTGCTGATCTCTCCCGTCTCTTCTGGGCCTCATTGCTTCAGCTTTTTGCACTCTATGGACCTTCTCTTCCAGCCTCTCGGAGGCCTCATTTCTTGCCTCTGTGCTCTGCTGATTCCAGTCTCCAGCCTCTGGGATCTCTCTCTAAGTCATTTGGGGTTTCTCTATCTCTGACGCTTTTTCTCTGCCTGTCTCTGTATTAGTCAGCCAAAGGGGTGCTGATGCAAAGTACCAGAAATATGTTGGCTTTTATAAAGGGTATTTATTTGGGGTAGAGGCTTACAGTTACCAGGCCATAAAGCATAAGTTACTTCCCTCACCAAAGTCTATTGCCATGTGTTAGAGCAAGATGGCTGCCGAGGTCTACAAGGGCTCAGGCTTATCTGGGCTCCTCTCTTCCCTGGGCTTGTTTCTCTCCGGGCTCATCTCCTCTGCTCTCTCCACAAGGCCAGCTGTAGACTGTCAGGCAAATGGCTCATCTCTCTTCCCAGGGCCTCTGCTGTGTCCAATTGAGCCTTCTCTCCTTCCTCATATATCTGCTTCTCTATGTGTTTACTTCCCAGGCTCCAGGATCAAAATTCCAAACTCCCTTATTTGTGGTGTGTTTTCTCTGTGAGTCCCTGCCCCCTTGGTCCTGCTGACATGGTCCAATCAACACCTCAATCATTATTTAATCAAATCAGAGTGAAAACTCTGAATCCAATATAATCTAATATGCCCAGAGGAACAAACCAGTTTACAAACATAATCCAATATCTATTTTTGGAATTCATAACCAATATTAAACTGCTACAGTCTCTGTATGTTTCTTCTGTTTATAAAGGACTCCAGCAAGAGGACCAAGACCCACACTGGGTCATGCTTCACTGAAGTAATCCAATAAAAGGACCCCCAACTGAATCCAATCCAATCAAAGGGTTTCATACCCACAGGAATGGATTAACTTTAAGATCATGATCTTTTCTGGGGTCCACAAAAAGCTTCACACTGTCACATGTGGTTTCTGAATATTTTCTTCCATTGTTTAGGTTGTCATTTCACTTTCATGATAAAGTCCTTTGAGGTACAAATGTTTTTAATTTTGGTAAGGAACCATTTATCTATTTTTTTCTTTTGTTGCTTGTGCTCTAGGCGTAAAGTGTAAGAAACCATTGCCTAACACAAGGCCCTTAAGATGCTTCCCTACATTTTCTTCTCAGAGTTTGATAGTTCTGGCTCTTATATTTAGGTCTTTGATCCATAATGAGGTGATATTATATGGTGTGAGGTGGGTTGCTCCTTTTTTTTCTTTTTGCAAGAAATCCAGTTTACACAGCAGTTTAACAGTTGAAGAGATTGTTCTTTCTTGATTGAATGGTCTTTGCCACCTTGCCAAAAATAAGTTGGCCATAAACTGTTGTGATTGCTCTCAGTTTAATTCCCCTGGTCTATATGTCTGTTCTTGTGCAAATACCATGCTGTTTTGATTACTGTGGCTTTGTAGCAAGTTTTAAGATTGACAAGTGAGTCCCCCAACTCCCTTCTTCTTTTTCAAGATGGCTTTAGCTAATTAGGGCCCCTTATCAGTAAGCTTTATATAAATTTGATGATTGACTTTTCCATTTCTGCAAAGAAGATCATTAGAATGTTTATTGGGATTGCATTGAATATATAAATTGCTTTGTGTAGTACTGACATCTTAATGACATTTAATCTTCCAATCCATGAACATGGAATATCTTTCCATTTATTTAGCTCTTCTTTGATTTCTTTTAGCAATGAATGTTTTGTAGTTTTCTTTGTATAAGTCTTTTGCATTCTTGGTTAAGTTTATTCCTAGATATTTGATTGTTTTAGTTGTTATTGTGAATGGAATTCTTTTCTTGATTTCTTCTTCTGATTGTTCATTACTTGTGTGTAGAAACCCTACTGATATTGGGGTGTTGCTCTTGTACCCGGGTTTTTTGTTGAATTCATTTATTAGCTCCAGGAGCTTTGTTACGAATTTTTTAGGATTTTCTGTATATAGGATCATATCATCTGCAAATAAGGAAAATTTTAGTTCTCTCTTTCCAACCTGGATGGCTTTTATTTCCTTTTCTTGCCTAATTACTCTGGAAAGAATTTCCAGTACAATGTTGAATAACATTGGTTACAGTGGACATCCTTGTCTTGTTCCTGATCTTAGAGGGAAAGCTTTCAGTCTTTCACCATTGAGTAGGATGTTAGTTGTGGTCTTTTCATATATCCGCTTTATCATGTTGAGGAAGTTTCCTTCTATTCCTAGTGTTCTAAGTGTTTTTATCATGAAGAGGTGCTGGATTTTGTCAAATGCCTTTTCTGCATCTATTGAAATGATCATGTGATTTTTTTCCCCCTTCATTCTGTTAATGTGGTGTATTACATTAATTGATTTTCTTAAGTTGAACCACCCTTGCATACCTGGGAAAGATCCCCTTGATCATGGTGTTTAATTCTTTAAATGTACTTTTGGATTTGGGTAGCTAGTATTTTGTTGAGGATTCTTGCATCTATATTCATTAAGAGATATTTATATTTTTCTTTTTTGTGGTATCTTTAGCTGGCTTTGGTGATACTGGTCCTGTAGAATGAATTAGGGAGTGTTCCCTACAATTCAATTTTTTGTAAGAGTTTGAGCAAAATTGGAGTTAAATCACCTTGTAATGTTTGGTAGAATTCCCCTGTGAAGCCATCCAGTGCTGGGATTTTTTTTTTTTTTTTTTTTGGGGGGGGGAGGTTTTTGCTTACTGATTCAATCTCTTTATTAGTAATTGGTTTGTTGAAATCTTCTATTTCTTCTTGAGTCAGTGTAGATAGTTTATGTATTTCTAAGAATTTGCCCATTTCATCTAGGTTATCTAATTTATTGGTGTACAGTTGTTCATGGTATCCTCTTATAGTCCTTTTTTTTATTTTAACAGGGTCAGTAGTAATGTCCCCTTTTCATTTCTGATTTTTTGTATCCAGTCTCCTTTTTCTTTGTCAGTATACCTAAAGGTTTGCCAATTTTATTGATCATTTCAAAGAACCAACTTTTGATTTTGTTGATTTTCTATTTTTTTCTATTTCATTTATCTTCACTCAAATCTTTGTTATTTCCTTCCTTATGCTCACTTTGGTTTGGTTTGCTATTGTTTTTCTAGTTCTTCCAGTTTTGAGGATAGGTCTCTGATTTGAAGTTTTTTTCCTTTTTTAATGTAAGCATTTAGAGGTATAAATCTCCCTCTCAGCAATGCCTTTGCTGCAACCCATAAGTTTAAAAAAATTTAAAAAAAAAATAAAAAAAACACAAAAACCCTCACAATTCTTCTTTTTTTTTAAAGATTTATTTATTTATAAATAAATCTTAAAATAAATCGGTCCCAGAACCGATCCTGGGAACTTCCAGAGTGGGAGAAAGGCGCTCAATCTCCTGTGCCACCTCAGCTGCCCGGTCTGCTGCGCCTCCCATTGTCTCTCCTCTGAGTCTCCTTTTCTGTTGTGTCATCTTGCTGTGCCAGCTCTCCATGCGGGCCAGCACTCCACGCAGGACAGCTGTCTGTTCGGGCCAGCTCGCCACGTGGGCCAGCCTGCCCTTCACCATGAGGCCCTGGGAATCGAACCCTGGACCTTAAGCCCAACTGCTTAAGCCACATCCATTTCCCCCCATAAGTTTGATATGTTGTATTTTCATTTTCATTTGCCTCAAGATATGTCCTAATTCCACTTCTGATTACCTCTTTACCCCATTTGTTGTTTAAGAGTATGTTGTTTAATTTCCACATATTTGTGAATTTTCCATTTCTCCCTCTGTTATTGACTTCTAGCTTCATTCTGTTGGGGTCAGAGAATATGCATTTTAAGGCATCAATATTTTTTTAATTATTGAGACTTGTTTTGTGACTCAACATATGGTCTATCCTGGAAAATGGTCCAGGTGCTCCTGAGAAGAATGTTTACTGTTTTTGTTGGATGGAAGGTTCTCTATATCTTGTTAGGACTAGTTGGTTAAGAGCATCATTCAAATTTTGTACTTCCATATCAATCTTCTGACTAGATGTTCTGTCTATTTTTTAGTGTGGTGTATTAAAGTCTACTAGTATTAATGTAGAATTATCAATTTCACCATCCAAATCTGTCAGTTTTGTTTCAGATATTTTGGAACTTTGCTGATAGGTGTATATATATTTATAATTATTAAATCTTCTTGCTGAATTGTCCCCTTTATTAGTATATAATAACCATTTTTGTCCTTTATAACTGTTTTTGACTTAAAGTCTATTTAATCCAATATTATATAGCCATTCCTGCTCTCTCTGGTTACTACTTACATGGTATAATTTTTTCCATTCTTTGCAGACAGCATATAGTTGGGTCACACTTTACCCATTCTGCCAAACTTTCCCTTTTGACTTGAGAGTTTTATCTATTTACATTTAAAGTTACTACCGATAATACAAGACTTTCTTCTGCCATTTTGCTATTTAGCCTTTGTAAGTCTTATACCTTTTTTGTCCCTCACTTCTGTTAATACCTACTTTTATATTTATTTGATTTTTTTGTATTGTACCATATTGAGTGCCTTCTAATTTTTATCTGGATATATTTCCATCTCTTTTCTTTGTGGTTATTACTGGGTTAAAATTTAACATCCTAAATATATAACAATTTTATTTAGTTTGATACCAATTGTATTAGTCAGGGTTCTCTAGGGAAACAGAACTTACAGGAGATAACTTGTAAATATTATGAATTTTATAAGACTGTCTCACACGACTGTGGGATGCACAAGTCCAAATTCTGTAGGGCAGGCTGCAAGCCAGAAACTCCATTGAATGTCCTCAATGAATTCCCCAGGAGGAGCTGGCTGGCTGAAGTAGAGATGAAAATCTCTCTCTTCTTACTGCTGAAATCATCACTTCTCCTCTTAAGGCCTTCAATTGATTGGATGAGATGTCTCTCATTGCTGAAGGCAATCTCCCAAGTTGATTGTATATGTAATCAGCTATAGGTGAAATAAATTTACTAATGATAAGTTCAAAAAATGTCTTCACAGTAACAATTAGTCCAGTGCTAGCTTGACCAAAAACCTGGGCACCATTACCTGGCCAAATTGACACATGAGCCTAATCATTACACCAACTTAACTTCAATAGCATGCACAGATTCTTTTTCATATACCCTTCTGTCCTGCCACCATTTTTTATACTTGTTACCACTTATATTTTTGTGCATTGTATATAAAATAGATTCATCATTACTTTTTATGCATTTGCATTTTAGCACCTGTAGAAAGTAAGAAGTGGAGTTGCATACCAAACAATACAATACAATAATACTTGCATTACATTTATCCTAATGGTTAAATTTACCAACAGTCTTTATTTCATTATGCCACTTTGAGCCACTGTCTGTGTCCTTTCCTTTCTTTCTGAAGAATTTCCTTTAGTGTTGCTTGTAGGGCAGGTCTAGTTGTGATGAACTCCCTCGGCTTTTGTTTTATCTGGAATGTATTAATCTCTACAGTCTCACCAGATGTAAAATTCTTAGCTGGCAGTTGTTTCCTTTTAGCACTTTAAATATTTCAACCCACTGCCTTCTTGCCTCCATGGCTTCTGATGAGAAATCAGCACTCAATTTATTGGGAACTCCCTTGTACATAACACACTGCTTTTCTCTTGTAGCTTTCAGAATTCTTTCCTTGTCCTTTGCATTTGATAGTGTGATGAATATATGACAGGGTATATTTTCTTCATGTTTAGCCTGTTTGGTGTTCTTTGGGCTTCTTGGATGTGCATATTCATGTAATTTTCTAAGTGTGGGAAGCTGTCTGTTATTATTTCTTTGAATATTCCTTCTGCCCCTTTCTCTCTTCTCCTTCTGGAACTCCTATAATGGGTAATTTGTGCATTTGATGGTGTCCCAGAGGTATCTTGGGGTATTTTTGCTTTATAATTCTTTTTTCTTTCTGCTCCTCAGCCAGACTCATTTCAATTGTCTTGTCTTCAAGTTCACTGATTCTCTCTTCTGTAACCTCCAATCTGCTGCTGAAACCCTCCTAGAAACTTTTCATTTCAGTTATTGTGGCCTTCAATTCTAGTGGTTCTGTTTGGTTCCTCTTTAAAATTTCTATCTCTTTACTAAGATTCTTATATTGTTCATTCATTGTTCTCATATCTTTTAGCATTTCTCTGTAATTTACTTCATCTCCTTGACCATTTTACAATGACTGCCACCACATTTATCTAGGGCAGGATGAAACAGTAGCTGCCCTCAGAGCCAGGCCCTGAGCAATCCGAATTTACTAATCAAAAGCCATGACCAGTGATCAGCCATGCCTATCCCTGTTCTTGGGAAAGAAGATTTTTATGTCCCTTTCTGTCACCAGTAGTTAGCTATGGTCTGTACTGCACAGCAGCCTGCCACAAGAGTTGGGGGATGGTCACCAGTAGTCACTGCACAGAGAGACTAATTTACTGTTTTTTAGTGTAATTTATCAGCCTCTTCCTTCCACTCTTCCCTGGATGCTGTACAGTATTCTTCTGGCAGCCAGACTTTCAAAATATTTGCTTCAGACAGTTCTTACCTGTTTAATAGGTGTTTTAGTAGATGGATTGAGTTCTGGAGCTCCCTACTTCTTCCTACCATGAACTCAGATTAAGTTTTAAGAATATGTTTTTCTGGACTACTCAGTTACAAGCCACCACAGTCCACTTTAGACTCCAAAAAGACATATTCTTTCTACATTCAAAATGCATTCATTCCATCATAACATTTCAAAAACCTTAAGTTATTTCAGTAACAATACTCTGTGAATACAAGTTCAAAATTGGTTATGGATGTGGTCTGTCCTGGGGCAAATTCTCTTCTGTCTATGGACCTGTTAAATCTAGAAAACAGTTATTTGCTTCCAACATACAATGTAGCACTAGGCATAGGATAATCATTCTCATTCTTGAAAGGAGAAAGTTGAAGGAAAACAGGGGCCACAGACTCCAAACACTTCTGAAAACCCACAGGGCAAACTCCTTTTGATTTCAAGGTCTGAGAGTCGTCAATCAATATTTAGTCGTCCAGTCCTCATAGAGCAATAGCCCCACCTCTTCTAAGTGATTTCACAGTGGCCATGTGCTCCCTAAACACTGGGGTGAAGGTCCCATCCTCTCTAAGAATTGGGATGGTGGCCAGGCTTTTCTGTGAAAATTGGGGCATAGGCCCCACGTTCCCTGAGCAGTTGGGTGGCATCACTCTCCCTGAATAATGGGGTACAAGGCACACCCCCTGCAAGCACTGGGACAGATGGATTGTCCACTCCAAACACCAGGTGAACCTGCCCTTTCCACTCACATAGATGGGCCCACTCTTTTGGCCCAAGGAGATCTCTTAGCTCCAAACCTTGGCTTCCATGGTTCTGCCCTTGAAATCATTCTTCCTTCAATTCACCCCTTCTCTGTCCCTTCTATTCCAGGCTGGCAGTGGTTCTGCTCATACAATTTTTGCAAAAAACCTTGTGGGCTTCACGGGGGTCCAAACCATCAGACAATAAATCCTTCCTGTCTAACTGCATTTCCAATCCTGACTTCCACTGAAATGGCTGACTGGATAGTCAGTTAATCCCTACATGGAGTCCTATTCTCCAGTGACTCACTTTCCAGAAGCTCAGGGAGGTTCCTGATAGAGTTGCTTTTTGCCCTGGTTTCAAAGCATACTATCCTGATAGACTCAGAATTTTCCAAACCATCCATTTCTGGTTTCTTTGTATTTAAGAGTTTAGTTTTCAGCTTATCCTTTTTGTATCACATTTTACTATAAGACGCAAGGAGAAGCCAGGCTTCACCTTACTCACTTAGCTTGGAAATATCCTCAAGTAAATATCCAAGTTCATCGTTTTCAAGTTCCACTTTCAATCCAATATCAGAATATAATTTTGCCAAGTACTCTGCCACTTTATAACAAGGATTGCCTTTCTTCCAATTTTCAATTATATGAAAATCATTTCCTTCTAAGTTCTCATTGAAAGTACCTTTAAAGTCCACATTTCTACTGACAATCTCTTCAAAGCAATCTAGTTTTTTTTTCTGTCAAGCTTCCAGCCTCTATCCATTACCCAATCTGAAAGCTATTTCCACATTTTTAAGTATTTGTAATGGCAGCACCTCATTCCTGGTACCCAAAACTGTTTTAGTTTCCTGGCTGCTAAAACAAATACCATGCAATGAGATAGCTTAACTACTGGGGATTTATTGGCTAAAGGTTTTGAGGTTAGGAGTAGTACAAAATCAAGTGTCATCAAGGTTATGATTTCTCCCAGAAAACTGGCATTCTGGGGCTGGTTGTTAATGATCTTTGGTCCTTGGCTTTTCTGTCACATGGCAGTGCTCTTGGCAGTCTCTCCTGGCTTCTCTGACTTTCAGATACTTCCCATGGCTTTCTATATATATGTGTGTCTGAATTTCATTCTGCTTATGAAGACTCCAGAAATAGGATTAAGACACATCCTGATTCAGTTGGGCCACATCTTAATTGAAGTAACTGCATAAAAGGCTTTTTTTACAATGGGTTCACACTCACAGGAATGGATTAAGGTTAAGAACACATTTTTCTAGGGGGTACATAGCACCAAGCCACCACAGTAATATAAACAAAATCTAAATATGGGATCCTCTTAAGACCCTCTTCTCATCTGTTAAGCATCTATTTTTGTGGTTTTATAAACAGTAAATAATATCAGCAAAATTTTAATCATTCTCTTTTTCTGGAGAAAAAATATAGGGTATAAGGAGTAAAAGGAAATAATGCTATTCTCTGCAGTCATTTTTTCCCCCAAGAAACTCTTAAGAACCAGATCAGTGAAGATTTACCTCTTGCTCTTCTCTGGCATTTTTATAGCTTGCTATTGTAGAATTTCTTTCCTTCTTTGTTTTCAGATATTTTTTCTTGGATGATAGCTAGGCAAAAGGGTCAGATTTAAAAATCAATATTTAATCAAAATATCAAAAACAATATAAATGCAGACACAGAACTATCCTAAGACATTAACGTTTCGGAAGATAGAGAAGTAGTTTTCTCTATTCTGCCTATCAAGTACAACTAAAAGCCCTTAACATTATATATAAAACAAACATGAAGACTCTAAACAGTGAAACAGTGGAAAGAAGGAGGTAGATCGGCTAGGGAATTCAGGACCAGAGGAGCAACACAACAGTGTGTTTTCTTTTTGCCTCATATATTTCAGAATTAAAGTTGGAGAAGCTGGCAACTCGAAAATGAAAGTGAGTACAGAACAAAAAAACACAATAAAAGTCTTTCTCTCTAGCCAAAGGATCAGGGAAGGGGAAGCCTAGGAAGACAGAACACTTTTAGATAAGAAATGCTCTACTCCAGCAAAATGCCATAAAAAACTGTGGCCCCACCCCCACCAACACCAACAAAAATGGAGTGGGGAGCCTAGAATTCCATCCTTGCCATACTGTAATAAGGCTCCTCAACCCCTTCACTGAGGTGAGCTGAATAGGAAGCCAGGACTTTAAGCACTGCGCAGTGGTAACTTCCCTTCCCTATCCCCCTGCAGGGTAAATGGACACCATATTGGGAGCCTGGACTTTTATCCCCCACTTGCAGTAATGAGGCACTCTCCTCTTCCTCCCTGGACTGGTGTAAGCTGAAGGCTAGTGGAAAGTCAGAACTTTCTCAACTGCCTAGCATAACATGTCCACTTCTCACCTTGTGATGTCAGAGAAGGCCACATCAGAACCAGTAACAAGACTTCTTCCCTGTAGTAGGCTGAATAATGGCCACCCAAAGACATCATGTCCTAATTTCTGGAACCTCTGAATGTTATCTTTGTGGTAAAGAGTGTGCAGATATAATTAAGTTAAGGATCTTAAAATGAGATTGTCCTGGATTACATGGATGGTCCCTAAATGTCATCATAACTGTCTGTATAAAAGAGAGGCAAAGAGAAATTACACACACACAGAGAAGGCAGAAGACAATATGATGATGGAATCAGAGAGAGAGATTTGAATATGAAACACTGCTGGCTTTGACAATGGAGGAAGGGGACATGAGCCAAGGAATGAAGCTCAAGATACTGGAAGAGGCAAGAAATGGATTCTCCCCAAGAGATTCAGGAAAGAGACAGTGGTCCTGCCAATACTTTTATTTCAGCCCAGTAAAAATGATGTTGAACTTTTGATAAAATAAATTTCTGTTGTTTAAACCACGAAGTTTGTGGTAATTTGTTCCAGTATCCCTATTTGTCTTATATATCCCAAACTTGAGTTGTGGAAGCTGGCAACCCAGAAATGTGAATGGATGCACACAGAAGAAAGCCCCAACAGAAGCTTGCTTTCTAGGCACAAGACCAGGAAAGGAGGCAGAAAATTTTAAGAAAATAACTGCTTCACACCAGCCAAAGTCCAAATACAAAAGCTGAGGGGGGAGGAGCTAAAGCAGTGTTGAGAGGGAAATTTATAGAACTAAATGCATTTATTAGAAAAAAAGAGGAAAAGTCTCAAAATAAAAAAGCTTCCACCTCAAGAACCTAGAATAAGCAGAGCAAAATAAAATCAAAGCAAGCAGAAGGAAGGAAATAATAAAGATAAGAATAGAAATCAGTGAAATTAAAAACTGAAAAATGAAAGAGAAAATCAGTGAAACAAAGGGCTGGTTCTTTGAAAAGGTCAGTAAAGACTGACAAAGAAAGAGAAAAGATGCAGATTGACAATATGAGGAATTAAACATGGAATATCACTAGAGAACCCGCAGATATCAAAAGGATATTAAGGTAAGAATGCAAATACATAATATGCTGGTTTAAATCCTTTGTAGACCCTCAAAAATCCTGTTTTTAAAGTCAACCCATTCCTGTGCCTGCAAATCCATTGTAGAAGAGACCTTTTGATTAGATTCATTTAAGGGAACTTCCTTTTTTTTTTTTTTAATATACTTTTCCATTTTATTTTTTTTAAAGATACTTAGATTACATAAATGTTACATAAAAAATATAAGGGATTCCCATATGCCCCAATCCCTACCCCTCCCACATTTTCCCACATTAACAACATCCTTCATTAGTGTGGTACATTTTCTACAATTGATGAACGCATTTTGGATCATTGCCACTAAGCGTGGATTATAGTTTACATTGCAGTTTACACTCTCTCCCACACATTTTTATAAGTTATTACAAGATACATAATGGCCTATATCTGTCATTGCAATGTCATTCAGGACAATTCCCAAATCCTGAAAATGCCTCCAAATTACAGCTATTTTTCCCTCTCCCTCCCCTCAGAACCTCCAGTGGCCGCTGCCTCCACATCAATGATAAAAGTTCTTCCATTGCTAGAATCACAATAAGTCTACAGTAGAATAATGGTTATGCCCACTCTGCCTCTAATTGAGAGGGGGCTTAGATCCCATGGGGCAGATGGATGGGACTATCTTGCTTGCAGTTGCAGATGCACTTTGTTCCTTGAGATGGTCATTGCCCATTATCATCTCCTTGTTAGTTGTCCTGGGTGAGTCCAATGAACTGGAGAGTAGGTGTTGCAACTCTGTTGAGATTCAGGGCCGAACTGGTACATGGACAGGCCAAAGATTTAAGTCTCTTGGACATACACCTATCAACTCTAGTACTAACTATAGGTTCAAATAGAAGGGGCAGAAGAGCCAAGTGTAGGAAAACCACAACTGAGTCCAACTTTGTCACACTGGGGAGCATAAATTCCAAAGTAGGGTCTACTGGCAGGGCACCAAACTCCTGAGCTGTTTGCCCCGCCTATAATATCTGGATATCTCCAGAGCCCTCAGGAGACCTGCTATATGAAACAATATTTACTTTTGCAGTCAATGAGATCCTGCTGAGATGTGCATAAGCGTAACCTCTGGAATGAACTCCTGACTCACTTTGAAGTCTCTTAGCCATATAAACTCATTTGTCTTTAACTTTTCCCCATTTTGGTCAAGGTCTTTTTCCAGTTGAATTGCTAATTGGTGCTTGGGAGTAATCCCTTAGTGCCAGGAAGGCTCATTCCCAGGAGTCCTCTCCCATGCTGGGGGGAAGGTAATGCATTTGTATGCTGAGTGTGGCTTAGAGAGAGGCCATATTTGAGCAACAAGGAGGCTCTCAGGAGGTAACTCTTAGGCACCCTATAATACTAGGCTAAGTTTCAATTTCAAAAGTAAATGTTCATAGGTACAGTCATCACTAGGCCCATCAATGGGGACCTTTCTTTTGATTAAATCACTTCAATAGGACATGACCCTGGGTAGGTCTCAATCCTTTTACTGGAATCCTTTATAAATAGAGGAATAGGGAAGCAGATGTGGCTCAAGCGATTGAGTTCCTGCCTACCACGTGGAAGGTCCTGGGTTCGGTTCCCAGTGCTTCCTGGAGAAGATGAGCAAGACAGTGAGCTGGCATGATGGGCAGGTGCAGTGAGCTGACACAACAAGATGATGCAATAAAGAGACACAAAGAGGAAAGATGAAAGACACAACAAACCAGGGAGCTGAGGTGGCTCAAGTGAATGAGCACCTCTCTTCCACATGGGAGGTCCCAGGTTCAGTTCCCAGTGCCTCCTAAAGAGAAGATGAGCAGACACATAGCACACAACAAATGGACAGAGAGCAGACAGTGAGCGCAAACAATGGGGGTGGGGGGAGTAAATAAAATAAAATCTTTTTTTTAAAAAAATAGAGGAATAAAGGCCACAAACACAGGGGGAAATAGCTGCAGTGACAGAGAGAATCCTCCAGATGTTGACAAGCCTGGGAGAGAGAGAAAAGCCACAGACAGAACAGCCTGAAACCGAAGCAACGAGGTCCGGAGGAGAGGGGACAGACTTGCAGACCCTGCCATGTGCCTGATTGCCTACAGCTGAGCTCAGGGAGAAAGTGAGCCTGGAGGAGAAGGCAGAGACCTGCAGAGTTACCAATGTGCCTTGCCTCATTTGGAATCCAGGATCACCAGCAGCCGACCTACAGTGAAATAGCATCTCTGATGATGACTTGATTTGGACATTTTCATAGCCTCAGAAGTCTAAGCTTTTAACCTAATAAATTCCCATTATAAAAGCCAACCCATTTCTGGTATATTGCTCCCAGCAAGTTTTAGCAAGCTGAAACGCATAACATTAACAACTTAAATTATAAACAGGCCAATTCCTTGCAAAATATAAACTACCCCAACTTACCAAACATGTAATAGATAATTTGAATAGTCCTATAACTATTATGGATAACACCCCCCAGAAAACAAAAAAACCATACTCCAGTCCCAGATCAGTTCACTGGAGAACTCTACCAAATATTTAAGAATTATCACAATCTATACAATTCTATATAATCTCTTTTAGAAAGCAGAAGAAGTGGGAACCCTTCCTAATTCATTTTATGAATACTATATAGCTACAGGAATCAAGATTGTGCAGTACTGGCAAGGGATTGATGGAACAGAAGAGATTAAAGAACCCAGAAATACACCCACACAAACATGCCCAAATGATTTTTGACAAAGTAACTCAATGGAAGGAAGACAGCCTTTTCAACAAATGGTGCTGGATCAAGTAGATATCCACAGGCAAAAACTGAACCTTAAACTAAGTTTTATACCTTATATAAATATTAACCAAAATGGATCACAGACTTAAACACCAAATTTAAAACTACAAAACTTTTAGGAGAAAAATAGGAGAAAATCTTTGGAACATACAACTAGGCAAAGAGTTCTTAGGTGTGACACCAAAAATACCTGCTATCTGGACAATCAAATATTGACAAACTGGACTTGATAAAAATTAAAAATTTTTGCTTTGAGAAAGCCCCTCTTAAGAGAATGAAAAGACAAGCTACAGACAGGGAGAAAATATTTGGAAATCACAAATCCAACAAAGGAGCAGTATCTAGAATATATAAAGAACTCTCCAAACTCAATGGTAAGAAAACAAACATTTCAATTAGAAAATGGGCAAAAACAATGAAGAGATGTTTCACTGAAAAGGATATACAGATGGCACACAAGTACATGAAAAGAAGCTCAATATCATTAGACATTAGGGAAATTCATATTAAAACCACAATGATATATTATTACATAGCTATCAAAATGGTTAAAATAAAGAATAGTTACAACACCAAATGCTGGAGAAGATGCCAAGAAACTGGATCACTCATACATTGGTGGTGGGAAAGTAACATTGGTGATGGAAAAGTACAGCAACTCTAGTAGGCAGTTTCTTAAAAATCTAAATATGCATCTACTATATGAACCAGCAATTGCACTTCTGGGCATTTATCCCAGAGAAATAAGGGCTTATGTTCACACACACAAAACTTGTACTCTAATGTTTATAGTAGTTTTTTTTCATAATAGCCAAAAATTGAAAACAACCTTGGTTAAACAATCTGCGGTACATCCATATCATGCAATACTATTCAGCAACTGAAAGAAAGGTCCCATCAGTACATGCATCAACTTGGTCATCCAAGTTCATAGAATTATGCTGAAAAAAGCTAATCCCAAAATATGCATATGGTATGATTCCATTTATATAACATTCTTTTTTAAAAAGTTCTTAAAAAGTTATTTTTTGCAAAATAAGGTGATTAACTTCAATTATTAATAAGCAAAATTTGTGACTTGAAGGAGTTCTATACTCTAAATCTCTCATAATTAATTATGCATCCAAAGTTTCTGTTGTTAAAAAATATTGTTGGCTGAGTTTTTATATAACATTCTTGAAATGGCAAATCTATAGAAATGGAGAACAGTTTTGTGGATGTCAGGGGTAGAAGGGGTGAGGGCAGGAGATAAGTGGGTACATGAGGGATACTTGTAATCATGTTAATGTCCAGCATTTTGACTATCAGTTTCAATATCTGCATTGCAATATTGCACAATAGTTTTGCAAGATGTTACCAAAAGGGGAAACTGGAATTTGGTCCACAAGATCTCTCTGAATTATTTCTTACAACTGCATGCAAATCAGGATTAAAAGTTTAATTTTAAAAAGTTAAAATCTAGTTGGTATTATGTTAAATCTGTCTATCTTTTTAATTAACATTTTTATGATATTAAAAAAAACTATCTTGGGAGGGATGTCAATATCCAAAATGTGGGACATCAACATCTGACCATGGTAGAGATTAATTTGGTTCTTGAAAATGATCACACAGAATACAACTGGTGTTTTTACTGTTATTACAGAGGGTATATGCCTGTGTGTGTGTGTGTATCTGCTTGAATTGTGGAATAGGTATGAATATTTATCCACGAGTGTCCTGAGGTATGTGTATTATCTTTCAGAGTATTGAGGATGGTAGAGGAGAGAAGGAAAGGTTGGAAAAAAGGAGAGAAAAGGAGAAAGGAAAATGAGTACAGGAGAGGAGTCAACACATTTATTCTTGTGATATTTGATTGACTGAAATTTTTCTGATTTGGACTTTGCCCTTTTTAATGGGTTCTGGGGACATAAACAACATGTCCCCAGAACCCATTACGTTTTATTCTGGAAACTGCCTTTAATTTTATTTGGGGACTTAACCTTTACCCACTATTAGTCCGTGATGTCTGGGTGACTCCCCCAGCTCCATAGTGGGGTGATTAAATAATCAGTGTATTAAGACACAATCCCTGGATTTTTGAGGGAGCTACAGGAGAAGAGGCTGTCTCTACTAAATGTTGTAAGAATGTGAGGCTAAAGCTTCTATAGCCATTTTACCACTGAGAGGAAAGAGCCTGTCTGAGAATGGAATGAACCAGGAAGAGGCAGAAATGAGAGATTAAATGGAAAATAAAGCAGGGTCATGGTGCCATCAGTTATGCCCCTGATTTTAAGCCATGGATAAATCCAGACTTGCCCCTGGACTTTTTATCTACTAATTCAATAAAGTCCTTTTTTGGTTAAAGTATTTTTGGAAGGATTTTTTTGCCACTTCCAATGAATAGAGTCCTCAAACACTTTCTAAATTATGATTTAGTACCTAGAGAAGAAAAACCAGTTTTACCACTGTAACATTAGTAATTTCAAGGTTACCTTATATCCTGCAGTGATATTACTCTGACTTTAATCTGTTTCCCAAAATGAATACTCATCATAACTTTAATAGGTTCATTTTAACTTTGAATAATCAATACAAATACATTATTGAAATGACTGTATCATCTCTTAAGGTGATAATTTCAAAGTAGATAGAATTCCTTTGGTAATATAAATGTTGTATTTGTTGAAAACAGCATTCACATTACTTTGTTGACACATCTTATTCATTCATTCAACTAATATTAAATACTTATGTTGAAAGCTATGTGATGTTTCCTATCTTGAATATATATTTTATGGATATCTGTAGATGTGTGGATTTATAGATCTTTGTTTATGGAATTGTGAGAGTAGCTGTATGAGGGTGCTAATAATATTGCACCACATTCTCTCTCCTCACAAGGTTACTTGAGAATATCCGGCGATATTCCTATGAAATCATTGCTGTATTTATCAAGGATTGAAAATAGTGTTTCTTCTCTTATTTTTAATTTTGAATTTACTGCCCCACAACTGGTTGTTTATCTTTTACTACCAGTGTTTGCTTATTTCTAGCAATGTTGGGAGTACTGATTGATGCTATAGAAATAAATAGGCTAGAATAGTCTGTATGTCAAAATATTAGGTAAAAGACAGTTTCTGTGTTCTTGTCATATGAAGTAAAATAGTATAACAGACATAACTGTCTACAAGTATAAAATCAAAATAATTTCAGCCAAATGGAATAAAGTCTTTTTTTAAAAAAGCAAATTGCTCAACTAAATGAAATACACCCCAAAAGAGGTATGGTGTATTAGAGGAATAGAATCCATATTCTCCTGGTTTTCTTCCTACTTCTCTGGCTGCCCTTCCTTAGTTTTCTCCACTTGTTAATGCTGGACTTCTCATTTTTATCTACACTCATTCCTTCACTGTTTTCATCCAGTCTCATGGCTCTAAATACCATCTGTATGCTGAGGAATCCCAGATTTGTATCTCCAGCATGGCCATCTCCACTGAACTCCATTCTTTTATATTCACTGCCTATTCGACCTCCCTCTTTATGTACATGTCCACTGAATTTCACAAACTTTACATGTCAAAAATGAAAATTCTGTTATTCTCACCTGAATCTGCTCTTCCCACAGATTGTCCCCATGTAATGGAAGCTCTAAACCCCAGTTCAGGCCAAAAATTTTGTAGACCTCCTTCTCTCCTCTCTATTTCTCAATCTCATATCCAAGCTGTCAGCAAATTCTCATGACACTATCTTTAAATTATATCTAAAATTTGCTCATTTCTCATCCCCTCAATTGTTACCAAATTGGACCAACCACCACTTTCTCTTGTCTGGATTATTGCAATAGCCTCCTATCAGTATCCCTTGTGGTCCAACATTCTACTCTCCACTCGACAGCCAAGGTCAAGTTTTAAATTAAAACTTAAAGCAGATTATGCTACTTCCCTGACTGATCAAAACTCTCCAAACTTATTCAGAGTAAAAGATGAACTCCTAATTCTACAAGGCTTTATGTGACCTGTTCCTCCAAACTCCTCCAATTCCTATCCGACTTCATCTCTTACCACTTTTCTCTTTGTTCACTCTTCTCTAGCCATATCAGCATCCTTGTTTTTCCTAGAAAATGAAAGGGCTTTTGCACCTTTAGTATACTCCCTCCCTGGGAATAGATCCCCTGAAATGTTCCTAATTTTTAACTCTTTCACTGTTATAGAATTATATAGCCCCATCTCATTGATGTTGCATTTGACCAAATGACTTGCTTTAGCCAGTGAAATGCAAAGCAGAGGCTTTAAACATACTTAAATGGCTTGACTTGCCCTCTTGCCCTCCTGTGATTAGACACGAGCAGAACATGCCCTTGCTGACTGCTGGTCCAGGGAAAGGAAGAAAGGTGGAATAGATCTGAACCCAACCCACAGTCTGGAGCTAAATTCAAATTGATCCCTGCTTAGCCTAGTAGAGCCACAGCTTACCTGCAGATCATGAGCAAGAAAATAGATGTTTGTTATTGTAAGTCATTGAGATTCTGAGGAATTTTTTATGCAGTAAGAACTGAATAATATATAAGTTGATACCTAGAAATATACTACTGTCCTAACAAAAAACTAAACTATGTGACATTCATTGGCAAAAATGTCTTCTGTGGTAATGTGAAAGACAGAAAGTGTACCTAACAGACTTGGTCAATGTGCAAATAGAATATAAGCTGGTTATTAGCTTCATTTGATAAAGTACTACAAAAAAAATTATCTCAGAAAAAGAATTAGACAAAATAATTGAATTGAGAGGGAAAACAGAGGGCCCAACTTTCCAGAACTTGCAGGTCACCTTCAACACAACCTTTGAGGCAAAGGTCAAGTCAAGAATATGGAATTTGGGTATTCTAACCCGCCTTTCCTAATCTACCCACCTGTCGACCCTGCACCACCAAACCCAGTAATATCACTACCTACCTGTCCTATCCTTCAATATGCAACTATACTCTATCACTTTACCATAGATTATGCCCATATGAAGAGGGACCAGGTGATCACGGGATTTGTGGGTATGAGGTTGAAAGTGCAGGGGTGGGAATGCTCTTATGGCAATGTGACAAGGGAGTGTCACTGGTTTAGGGTGTTGATTGGAGGCGGCAATCAGAACGGGGCACATCTGGAGCAGGCTTCTGGGGAGTGTGTGAGTGTTCATCCTGTCATAATGTATTGTGTCGGTGGGTGGAGACCCACATGGTGAGTGGGAAGGAGATGGACCCCATCTTTGGGAGGACTGATTCACCCAGAAACAGACAGGTGGGCATCTCTTATGAGCAAGGCTGGATCCTAATAGCGGAGGACAATTAGCATGTCAAGACCTCTTGTTGCATGTAACTATGAATCTTGTCATCCAATGAGTCAAGACAGGGGGTTGTCATGTGCCCCAGGGAGATGGGGAGGGAAGGACAGAATAAATCAAACAGGGGTTATTTAGTGGTCAGGGGAAATGTTTTTCATTACCTTACAGTGATGGACACAGGACATGGTAAATATTATCAAAAATTACTAAATTGTACTGTCTACAATGTAAACTACATTGAAAACCATTGGCAATATTTAGTAGCTATGTTTCACTATCTGTATAACAGTTATAACAATGCTACCATCCACATACAAAAAGGTTTTAATATGGGATGGAAAGAGGGAGGAGGTTGGGTATATGAGAGTCTCTAGTATTATGTGTGTGACTTTGCTATGACCTAAAACTTCTTTGAAAATTAAATGAAAATTTGGGAGACACTGGGGAGAAGGGGAAGGTGCCACGGTATAGACTGGACACCCGATAATGCAGTGATAAAAGGAAAAATGTTTAAAAAAATTTTTTTTTAAATTTTTTTGTTTTTTTCCCATTTTTTGAATATCCCAATCCTTTAATTTTATTTTATTTTTAGTGTTTTTTTTT
>JAQZBX010033438.1:0-16555 GCA_029593785.1 Cabassous unicinctus | reverse complement strand
TCATATTGGGAGTAAAGAAAGAAATACCTCTGTAGTAGAAACAATGGACTAATAGGTAACTAATAACCTTAAAATAGATTCCTATGTACCAAATAATTTGATGTAATTTAGTACATATTGAAGTCATGGGTATTTTAGACATTTACCATTTTGGTACCATTTTCACACTGAACATTTTGCCAATGACCACCTTCATGTTCCTACTCCTGAGGTTGTAAATGACAGGATTCAGGGTAAGAGGTAAAGAAGAACATAACAGGTATAAAGAGGTTCATTAGTGATGGAGTCTTAGAGTTGGAATATATGTGTGCAATGGCTTCAGAAGAGAGGATCAAGGTCACCAGGAATGAAATAGGGCATGCATGTGGAAGAAGTTTAGAACCTGCTTTATGCATGTGGAGCAAGTTTTGAACCTGCTTTATGACAGTGTCAAAAAATGTGAACATAGGAAACAATGATTAAATTAAAACACAGGAAAGCAAAACAATAACCAGCCATAATAAATGCAGGCATATTCCAAAACATGCTCTCAAGAACAAGAAAGAGTAAATAATGATGGGATATAACAAGAAAACTTATGCTCAAAGTTCAGCTCACAGAAATTGACAGAGAAAGCAACTGCCACATGAATGAAGCAATAGACATAACCACTGAGCCACAATGCAATTAGCATCTGCACTTGGGCACTTCCAATCATTACGGAGTTCTAGGGCAGAAGATGACAAATGGCTGTACAGTAGTCATAAGACATAATATAAACAAGGCATGGTCAGTACCAGTGGAAAATATAGCAAGGAAACCATGTGAAACAAATCTTAGAAAGAAGATCTAATTGCTGTTCATCAGAGTTTATGATGTATTTGGAGACAGTGATGGAGATAAAGCACATATCCATTAAAATCAAATTCCTCAAGAAGAAATACATGGGGACTTGGAGATGCTGGTCAAGGGTGGTGAGGGTGTTAATGAGGAAGGTTCTGGTGAGTGCTGTCAGTTTAATGAAGGAAAATGTGATATAGAGTCTCTCTAGCATCCAGCCATGAGGTAAACCCATGAGCAAGGATTCTGTTATGATTGTCAAATTTGTAAATTTCTCAGGCATGCTGATGACTGTGGAAACAAAAAGAGTGATAACTACCTCATTTATATGCATCCCTTGGAATCTTCCCCTTTTTTCTATCTTTGATTCTATTTTACTCTGAGGAACATTTTCAGATCATTAGAGTGTCTCAAAAAATGACATCTTGCAAAATATTCTTTCAGTGAATGCTAAGAAAATTATATTAAGATAGTCATTAAGAAGAGGGTAGAAAAATTAACCATGTGGTAATCTTAAATTTATGCATAACTTCATCTGCTCAAAATTATGGTTTTCTCTGTATTTAACAGAAATGATTAAATATAAACAGAAACATTTTTGGACAAAGTAGAGGCGTTAGATTCAGTTAATGTCACTTGAAATCTGTTTTAGTTCCCTGTGAATGGTTTTATTGATACATCTGAAGGAGTATAAAGAATTCCAGGTATTTATTTTGCTCCCTTCCTTTATACTATTATAACACATATAATGGCATTGGATTGGGAGGATGAAGCTGACCTAAATATTCTCTATGCAAGTACTGTCTGAGATACTGATATTTCATATGACAATGAAACAAATGTTTCAAATATTCAAGATTGTAACTGAATCACTGACATTTTTACAGGCTTTAAGTTTAGCAAATCATATAGGAACTTTCTTTAAAAAGTCAGTATAATGATAGAAGTATCATATATTCAATTCTATCCATACAATTGTTTAGAAACAGATTGATTTGAAAATAATTTCTTTCATTAAAGTCTTGTGGCTGCCATGAGTCTAATAAAGAAAGATAAAATAAAATAATCAGTGTTTTATTTTTCTGAAAGATAGTGGATTGTAAACAGGTGAAATAGCAAGAGAACTACACTGACTAGTCAATGGCATAGGGAAGTTTACAGTAGATACATATAGGTTTGGGAAAATCTGCTTACCTAATCAATATACACATCCCAATTTCAGATGTCTGTTATTTAAAACAATATAGAACAGAATAACAATGAAGCTGTTGAAGTCACTGTCATCCAGGAAGAAAGCCCCTGATAGTTGTATGCTTTGTTCAACAAGATGAACAGTCCTACTATTAGGTTCAGGCATCTGCTCATAAGCTGCTTCCTTCTATCAGCCTGGTGATATCTAGCAGAACTCTGGGGCTGCTCAGGTCTGCCCATGAATGTGGCCCCAGACTGCATCCCTGCCTGCCACTTGGGTATCTGGGCTTCTGGGGCTGGGCAGGCTGCTCATGCTCCCATTCCCTGCTACTCCCATGTGCCGACCTGCCCTTCCTTTGGCCCTGATACTCCCTTTTCCTGCATCCTGCAGTGCATCCACCACTTTCTGGAGAGCCTCAAGGGCTCCTTTCTCTTGTGCCTAACTTCCCTTCTACTGTCTCTTAGTCTCTCCTTAGTTGCTCTCTCTGGATAGGGCCTGAATTGCAGGCCCAGCTTTTTACCTGAACTTGGGCATGATATTGTGTTCTTCAGGTCAGAGTTTTCTCCTGTGTGCATTGGGGTTCAGATCTTACCATTTCAGACAGTAAGCATCCTAAGATCCTGAAGAAAAGGTGCAAACTGTTCAAATAATGTGTAAAAATAATTTCTGAGGGAAAGTCGGGGGAATCATGCAGTCATCAGGGCACAGGCACTGAGAAATGACTGACATTGACAACTGCACCTATGACTCTTCTTCCAAGGCTGACATGGTTTACAAGGTCTAGTTCATCTGGGATGACTGTGACATGATTTGTGCAGTCATGACATGGCTGTGGTTTGTCTATGCAGACTTTGTGGTAACCTTTGTCACTTTGCTGCTTTCCAAAGTCTTTTGGTATTCTTTGGTCAAAAGAGTCATTTTTAACTGCTTAGAGTACTCACCCTGTCTTCTCACACGAGGAAGATGCTCACCAACCCTGGAGCAGTACCGAAATTAAACGCTGTAAAAGAATATTTGGAATGCTTGCAGCTGAAACCATGGCAGAGCCATCTACAAGTTCCAAAGTGCTGCTGTTCTAAGTCTAAATGTGCTTACAACTGCAGTATTTGGAAAATGAATCATTACTCCCATGGTGAACAATTGTGTGGAGAAAAGAATCAGAGGTTTTAGTGCTCTTTACTATGTATATAGTCTGTTTTCCTCCATGCTCTTATTCTCTGTATTTCTCTTCATTTTCTATGTCAGAGGGCACCAGACTGAATGCAGTGAGTTTTTTACCACCAATAATTGTAATCCTGTTGATCGCCCTGTGCTTTGAGGGACTTCTGTTTTTCACTTTAACTGAAATAATGTTTGGCAACTAAATCCACTCAATATGCAATGATAAAAAGGACAATGAGAGACTGAAAAGTGAGAGGCCAACATAGGATTCGACACTGTAGTGGAATGGGATGGTGTATGTCTTTGGGAGACCCTTCACTCCTCTGGAAGTATCCCTTCCTAGAATTCTAGTTTAGGCAACTGCAAATGGGAAGAAGAAAAGAACATCCAGGTTTCTTTGGAGGTCTCCTCTCATCATGTTGCAACTTGTTGATGAAATTTAAATTATTTATTTGAGAACCGAAAAAGAATCAATGGCTCATTTGTGACCAATAAGGTAAACTGACCCTACTCAAACCCTTTGCTTGATGCAAGAAGAATTTTATATATTGATATTCACAGATGGCAGATTTTCCAAATAATTAATTGGATGGTGCTACAATCAGTTTTTAATTGGACAACTAATGAAAGTTGTGTGGCCACCAGCAGAAGACAAATGTCATTATCTCCCTGCACAGTTAGGATTTTGGGTAAGAATATTTTGTATTTTATAACAAGTTGTTTGGAATATTACATGGTTTATTAAAATCCTGTATAATGAGCTCCATTTTTCATTCACAAGGAAAAAAACCAATGTGGTGAACACAAAACACAAATTCTCAGACTTATGTTCCAAGGAGTTCCTGTTTGTGATCAATTAGTGCTTGAGCACAGGGGGCCTTTTACTAACAACTGCATTTTGGTCTTGACTATCTCTTACACTTAATTTGCATTGAAGTTACAAAAGATCTGGACAAGGAACAGCACGACTGTATCCAGGTTCCTGGTTCACTCCACAGCAAGTCCCTTGACCCTTTCAACAAGTCTCCTGTGCATGCCTGTGTGTTTTACAATTGGCATTGTTTTTTAAACAATTTAATATTTAATGTCTGTATACAAAAGCAAGCTATTTTTTAGAAACCAGCATTTCAGGGAAGAGGGGAGGGCTGCTAAGACTTCCTCCTCTAGTCGAATTTAGGTGAATGTATTACAGATTGGAGAGTGTCTGTTTCCAAAGAACAATGATTTCTGTGTGATCTTTGTTGCCTTCCTATATTAATTTCATTTTAATATCTGGAGAGCAGGAGGATCTTGGCACTGATTTTTGTTCTTGTAGTTTTAGCCTAATAAATAGTGCATAAGAAAACAGTGGAATTTCATAGTGGTCCAATTACTTCATGTATCTTGATGCTGTAAGTTGATGTTCAGGAGGGAGAGAGGCCCAGCCAACAGTGAAACACAAGAGGAAATGAGGTGTTTCCCCTTTGGCATTTCCAAGATCATGTTGGGACTGGAGGCTACAAGCCCTGTACCAGGGACAATTCTTTATGCCTCAGTTACAGGTGACAGTAGGAGACAAGTGTGAAAACAGTGAAGCAGAGAGGAATATTCCTAGTGACAGCCGTCCGTTTGATATTTGGATTTCATTTATGTTAGTTTCTATACCTAAGTCTCAATTGATAAAATAGAAGCCTTGATCAGAATTTAAAATTGTGCCAGAAAGGAAACAGCTGCCTTCTTGATGACTTGCCCTAAACTTGACTCCTTTGTATATTTTTGCTAGTTGTATTGATAAGCAATTCATAAAAAATTCTAAATTTCTTCTTTTAATTTCACCTACCACACTAAGAAAAGTTGGTGTTTCCCTCCCAGTTATGATGCCTTCCTGTTTATCTGTATTTTTTAAAAAAATAATCAATCTAACCCCTATCCTAATGAGGGCTTTTACTGCTGTTGAAGCAAAATCACAAAGGGAACTAACAGATGCACAATCATGAGCCAAGTAAACAAAACTGTGATGTTTTGAAATGGAATCAATCACTGCAGAACTGTGTGAGCTATAAGAGTGTCATCCCTGTCACAGCCAGAAAAACAAAAGCACATATGGTGGGAGACTTGGAAACACTTGTCTCCAGACATTGTTTTGCATATTCATTTGTAAATCTGTTGGGTGGATTGGACATTAGTACTGGCTTTTGTGGTGGTTTGAAGCTGTATGTACTCCAGAAAAACAAGTGTTTAAATTTAACCCACTCTTATGGGTGTGGACACAGTGTAAATAGGACTTTTTGATGAGGCCACTTTGTTTAAACTGTGACCCACTTCCTACAGGATGCATCTAAATTCCATTATGGGAGTTCTTTAAAAGAGAAATAAATTCAGACAAAGAAATAAAAGCAGATTTCACAAGAACCTGAAATCAACAAAACTCTGAAGAGAAGGGAGAGACCAGGAGAGGCCATATGCATGTGGCAGAGGAAACAAGGATTGCTGGAAGCCAGTCTTTGGCAGTAGCTGAGGATTGTGATTAATAATATAAACACAGGAAAGTTCTGCTACTAAAAGGTGTTAAGAATGTGGAATGTGGTGATGCATGGAAAAATATAACCTATGTAATTTATAGACTATTGTTAACAACAGCATTGTAATGTTTTTGTAGCAAAATCAAAATTCATACTATATTAATACTAAAAGTAAAAAAATATGAAGTTTGGTTTAGGGAGATATGAATATAATTAAGCAGTTTTTTCACTTCATTCTTTTTTCAAGAGTAAGAATACCTTCATTATACCATTTAAATATTCTGTGTTCATCTGTGTAACTTTCTGAATACTAGAGAAACAATTGAGTTAGAAGTTGTAAGTAGATGAGACAAAACTATCTGGACAGAATTTTTAAGAGTAATGCTTCTGTAACTTGCTGAGTTGTCTTTATTTGTTTTTTGTTTTTTTTTTTAATTTGAAATTAAGTTATTCAAAAACCCTCTCTTCTTATATGCTCCTGTGAAGGTTAGAAATTATTTTTGTGAATCCCCAAAAGAGAAATATTGTTTCTCAACTAATCTATTCCTCTGGGTGTGATACTCTTTGATTATATTAGATTCAGCTGAAATGTCTTTGATTAAATTATCTGTTAAGATTAGGGCTTGGATTTGACCACATCAGTAAGGTGGGACTCAGGAGGAGTTCATGCCCCCTTGGTGGGCCAATATAAATGGACACTCACTCAAGAAGACACACGAGGAGAGAACTTTGTCATTTTTGATCCTGGGACCTCAGGGAGAGATGAGCCATTTAACTAATAGCTTGCAGCCAACCTTGGGAAGAATGTTGGGACAGGTATAGAAAGCCCTGTGCGACAAGCCCTATGCCAGTCTACAGTGTTGATCAGAAATAAAATGGGCCCACAGAACCTCAAGATGAAAAGGAAGCCCAGAGGGGAAGGCTGAAACCAACAGACATCACCTGCCATCCTGCTTCAAAACTCGACAGCTGAGTTTGGTGAGAAAGCAACCTTGAGTTGGACTCTTTAGGACATTGTAACTGTATTCTTTTACCCCAAATAAATATCCTTTATAAAAGCCAACAGATTTCTGGTACTTTGCATTGGCACCTCTTTGGCAGACTAATACAGTTTCATTTAAGAAGCATATTTTGAATATTATTGTACATACATATTTGTTCACATATGTAAATGTTTTCTCAAATAAATATGCTTTTATAAACATATAAAATATACTTTGACTATGTAAGAAAAATAGCTAAAATATGTATAGCAATAAGAGAACAAAAATGGGAGGCATGGATCAATATTGATAAAACATTTCTACTTTTAACTGGAACTGAGTATAATTCTAATTTATACTCTGGTGTTTTAGTTTGCCACGAGGATGATGACCAAAGTACCAGAAATTGATTGACTTTTATACTGGGAATTTTATTTAAGGTAAAAGCTTACAATTCTGAGGTTGTAGAATGTCCAAATTAAGACACCATTAAAGATGATTTCTCACCAAAGTTTCAACATGCTGGTGATCCTGACATATTGCCATGTGTTGAAGCAATGTGGCCACTGATGTTGCCCAAGGACCCTCCCTTTCTCTCCAAAATCTACTCTTTCCCTGAGGTCAGCTATAGGAAATCTGACATAAGGCTTGCCTTTTACTGGCCTCCTACCCCAATCTTGGCTGCCCTGCTTTCTTCCTGAGTTCAGCTGTGAGCTATAGGGCATATAACATGTCTCCTCTCCTCTTGAGCTGCCCCTTTGGCCCAGCCTACTGGGAGCTTTGAACTTAAGCAATCATCTAGTCCTCTCTCACATGGCAGGATCAAAAATGGCAGAGCTCCCTTTTCCTCTCTGTGTGTCTTTCTCTCTGTGTGTATCTGTTTATATCAGACCAAGAAAGAGGGCAGAGACTCAAGCTCACTCATGACTTACTGACCAAAGTATCTCATTCCCAAAGTAATGGATTAGTTGAAAAACATAATCTTTCTTTTTTTTGGAATTCATAAAAGAATGTCAAACTGTCACCTTCTGGTAATTGAAAATATATATAGTTATTCATTCTTGTTAAAAACTCTCAACAAACTAATTATAGAGAACAACTTTCTCTAATTGATAAGAAACATCTACAAAAACCTACAGGTCTCAACATACTTAATGGTGAGAAGCTAGAGGTTCCCCCACCCCACCCCCAAGATAGAGAATAAGACATCAATGTCTCCTCTTACACCCCTTATTTGAGGATAGGCATTTTTATTTTTGTAAAAAAAATTCTGAAAATTTGATAAGAATTGAGTTCAATTACAGAATGGGTGAAACCTGTTGCAAAGCATATATCTGATAAAGGTTTAATATCCAGAATTTTTTTAAAATTCCAACAATTCAAGAACAGTAAGACAAAATACCAAAGTAAAATATGGGCAAAGGTCTTTAGTAGACATTTCTCCAAAAAATATATACAAATGGCCAATAAGTATAAGAAAAGATGCTCAATATCTTTAGCTATTAAAGAACTGCAAATCAAACCCACAAAGAGATACCGCTTTATACAAATGCAGATGGCTTTTTAAAAATAGGAAACTGACAAGTTTTGGTGAGGATGTTGAGAAATTGGATTACTTGTGAATTGCTCATGGGAATGTAAAATGGTGTAACAGCTGAGGAAAACATTTTAGCACGTCCTCAACAAGCTAAACAGAATTGCTATAGGACCTGACACTTCCACTCCTAGATCTATATGCCAAAATTTGCAAACAAGGACTCAGATACTTGTATACCAAAGTTTATAGGAGCATTATTCACAATAGTCAAAAGGGGGATATACCATAAGCATCTATTAAGATAAGAAAAGATAAAATGTGCTAGAGATATAAAAATAAAAAAGAATGAAATTTGATACATGCTCAACATGAATGGACCTTGAAAACCTTATGCTAAGTGAAATAATCCAGACATAAAAGGGCAATTATTTTATAAGTCCAATTACATGAAATATCTAGAATAAGTTCATTCAAAGAGACAGAAACTATCTTAAGGCTGGCAATGGGGATGGGGATTATTGCTAAATGGAGACAGAGTTCCATTTAGAATGATGAAAAAGTTTTTGATAATATATGCTGGCAACGGCAGAACAACCTTATATATGTAATTAATGTCATTGAACTGTGACACTTAAAATGCATAAATGACAAATTTTATGGCATATATATAAATATACATATGCCACAATATACCATAAAAAATAAATGAAATTGAGGATACAGTTTCATTTATACTAGCATTAAAAGGAAATGAAAGTTTACAAATCTTCACATACATGTAGTTTCAATCATTCTTCCCAAGAAGCGAGGCAAATCGGTGGGTTAAAGAAGAGTCTCTTCAACAAATGGTACTGGGACAACTGGATATCTAAAGGCAAATGAATTAATTTGGTCCCAGATATAAAACCATATACAAGAATTAACTATAAATGTATTATGAACCTAAATATAAGTGATACAATATAAAAATCTTAGAAAAAAATTTAAGAGCAATATCTCATGACCTAATGTTAAGAAATAGATTCTTCAATATCACATGAAAAGCAGAAACAATGACAAAAAAATAGAAAAATTAGTCCTTCAAAAATCGAACTTTCAAGGTCAAATGACATTAATGAGAAAGTGCAAAACAACTTACAGAATTATGGAACACATCTGCAATTCATATCTGAAACATACTGGCATCAGACATATCTACAATATATTTTTGAAAATCTCAAAAGTCAATAATCTAAATAATTCAAATTAAAATGGACAAACAATTGAATAGGAATATCTTTAAAAAAAAGAAATGACCATCAAGTACATGAAATAATTCTCCACATCATTATTCATTAGGGAAATGCAAATAAAACTGCAATGGGATATCACTTCACACCCTCTAGAATGTATTTAATAAAAAGAAAGACAATATTACGTATCAGGGAAAATGTAGAGAAATTAGAATCCTCATTCACATATGTTAGGAATGTAAAAGGATAAAGAAACTTTTTATAACAGTTTGGCAGCTCTTCAATATATTAAATATAGAGTTACTATTAATATATGAACCAGCCTTTCATTTCTAGGTATATAGCAAATAAAATGAAGACATATGTCCACCCAAGAAACAAAACATGAATATTCACACTAGCAAATTTCATAACAAACAAAAAGTGGAAAAATTAGCATATCAATTAACTGATGAATGGTAAATACAATTTGGAATAGTTATACAATGGAATATTATTTAGCAATAAAAATAAATAAAATACTAACACATGCTACAACATGTTGAACCTGAAAACATTATGCTAAGTGAAAGACACCAGTCACAAAATATTGCAACATTCCATTTAATGAAATATTCACAACAAGCAAATCTATATATAAAGAGAATAGATTAGGGGTTGTTAAAGATTGGGCTGAAGAGGTGTCAGTTGAAAGAGGTGGGGGGTGACTACTAACAATTATGGAGTTTCCTTTTGGATTGAAGATGTTCTAAACGTAGACACTGCTGATGATTGTAGAAATCTATGGATGTAGGAAACACCATCAAATGGTACATGTTAAATGGATGAATTCTATGATATGGGAATTATATCTCAAAAAATATGGTGAGAAATTGGTAGGGGAAAGGGAGAAGAAAAAATTGAAATACAAAAAACATGTAAAAAATAAAACAAGTAAAAATATTTAAAACTGCTCCAATCCTCCTTTCTGCAAATGACAATCTCTTCATGTTGTTTATAGCACATTCCTTAATTATGACGTTTGTTCACACACAAGCAGACATCAATTGTTGAGGGAAATATTTTAAAAGTACAACACAAGTTTTCATAATGTAGGTGTCTTAATCTTTAAGGATATTTACTGTGTAGGCTAAATTCAGTTAATTTTTTCATGCAATATGAGAATAATAAGAGATGCTTCAGAGGATCTCCATAAATGATACATACACGTAACTTTATTGTGTAGCAATACCTCTATTTTCACTTGATAATTGGAATCAATCATTTAACCAGCATATGTTAAAACTTTATTTTAATTTGAAAAGAAAAAAAATTCCCTGGACCTTGAAAAGAGAGAAAAAGTAAAGGGAAAAAAGTTTAAATGGTCTCAATAAATAGGGAGTCAATATCACTAAAGTATATAAATATTGACATGTAGAATGGGCAAACACTGGAAATTTTTAGAAGAAATAATATCACAAAACTTCTAAATTTTATGAAAATACATCATCAAGATCCAGGAAACACAAAGTATCTCAAACACTATATACATAAAAAAAATTAAAAAAAAAAACAAAAACACAAGGGCATATCATAATCAAATTAATTAAATAAATACATAAATAAAGCAGCCAGAGAAATGACACATTAAAAACAATGTCACAAAGACTAAAACATTACTCAGTTTTCATGAGAAACAATGGCAGGAAGAAGACAGTGGAAAGAAATATTTAAAGTGCTTCAAAAAGAATACTACCAACCTATAACTCTGTATTGACCATAAATACCCTTAGAATCAGAGGTGATTTATACATTTGTCCATACTAAGAAAAACAAAATTTGTGTATAGGTGACCTCTACTACAAAAATGTTGATGCTTGAATTATAAAATGGAAATGATATAAAATATAACATCAGATCTATTAAAATATGAATGCAATGAAAATTGTAAGTATTTGGTAAATATTAAGGTTTCTTCTATTTGTTTTTTCATTCTTTTAAAAACATTGTTTAATCTGAGGCAAAAATAATATTAAAGTGTTGGGTTTATAACAAATAAAGTAAAATGAATGATAATATTAAAAATTACAGGAAATGAAAATACTATGTAATATTTTTACATTAAATATAAAGTGGTATAATATAGTTGATAGTAGACAGTAATAAGTTAAATAAACATGTTTTAAAACAGAACAAACATTTAATATGAAATGAAAAAGTATAGATACAAAGTCATTAGTAGAAAATATGAGATATTAAAATTTTTCAATTAATGCAAAATAAATCATTAAAGAAGGAAATCTTTCAAACTTCACTCAAAAATCTGTACAATAACCTATAAGTAAAATGAACCTCAGTTTAAAAACATAGAAATCTTATTATATTATTTCTTTTTTTAACAATCCTCCAATGGCTTGTCTTTAGCTTCAGAACATAATAAAAATAAACAGGGACAATAATGCATCTGAATCTCTTTATATAACCTCATGAAGATATTTTCACTGGAATAGCACTTCTGGTCTTTTGTCTAATATTTTGCTCACTCATTTCTGTAGAAAAGATAAAAATTTCACCTGTAATCTATTTGATTTATGAAGTATGTTCACATTTCTCATTGGAATTTGGTAATCTATAAAAAAAAAAGAAAACCAGAAAAGCAGCAACAACACACAAAAACTGTAAACCCTGGGAATGAAAGTCTATACATCCTTAATTACTGAGTTACTTCCAGAATTTGTTTCCTAACACTGGAGTGCAAGGCATGGAGAGACTTTAGATTCAGAATTTAATGGTTGGAATAATATTCACTGTTTTTCATGCGTTCAGTTATGTGTGGAATGGGGATTTCTGCATTAGTCGTTTGTTGCACAAAAGACTGACAAATTTTCAGGGCATACATTAACAACTTCCCCCCCCCAAATCATGTTTCTGTTCACTTTTTAAATTTTTTTTGGAGGGGGGGCATATATTTTCTTTTATTAATTGTTTTTTTTTAATATATATTGTTGTTTTTCAAAAGATATTTAGATTGCACAAATGTTACACAAAAAATATAGGGATTTCCATATGCCCCACTTTGCACACATCCAACACCCTTCTACCTAAAGAATATCCTTCATTAGTGTGGCAAATTCATTGCAATTGATAAATGCATCCTGGAGCATTGCCATTGAGCATGGACCATATTTCACACTGTAGTTTACACTCTCTCCCACACAATTCTGTGGGCTATGGGAAGATATATAATGGCATATATCTGTCATTGCAATGCCATTCAGGATGGTTCCCAAGTCCAGAAAAAGTCCCCACATTATACCTGTCTTTCCCTTCCCCTGCTCCCAGAGCCTCCAGTGGCCACTGCCTCCACATCAATGCTGTAATTGCTAGAATCACAAGAAGTGTATTGTAGAATACCAGTAAGTCCACTCTAGTCCATAGTTCATTCCCCAATCCTGAAGATTCTGAAATGAAGATGTCCACTACACCTCTAATTGAGAGGGGGCTACAATCCCATACAGCCAGTGGATTGGACTCTCTTGCTTGCAGTTGTAGGCTCTCTTTTTACCTTGATATGGTGGTTGTCAATGATCACCTCCTTGTTAGTTGTCCTGGTTGAGTCCAACAAACTGGAGAGTAAGTGTTGCAACTCCACTGAGCTCAGGGCCCAGCTGGCACATGAACAGCCCAAAGATTCAAGTCTCTTGGATGTACAACCACCAACTCCAGTGCCAAGTGTAGGTTCAAATTGAAGGGACAGATGAGCTATGTATAAGGAAGCCATAACTGAGTCCAACTCCAGAGTCCTCAGGAGACCCACTATTTGAGGTAGTATCCACTGCGGCAGTCTATGAGATCCTGCTGAGATGTGTATAAGTGTTACCTCTCAATGACCTCCAAACTCACTTTGATGTCTCTTAGCCATCTAAACTCATTTGTCTTTACCTTTTCCCCTTTTTATTTGGGGTCTTTTTCCAGTTGTATTGCTAGTTGGTGCTTCGTGGTAATACTATGGTGTCAGGAAGGCTCATCCTTGGGAGTCAAGTCCTAGTAGGGGAAAGGTAATGCATTTATATGCTGAGTTTGGCTTAAAGAAAGGCCACATTTGAACAACAAGGAGGCTGTCAGGAGGCAAATCTTAGGCACATCACAACACTAGGCTAAGTTTCAATTCCAAAAGCAAAGACTCACAAGCATTGTCATCAATATCAAGGGCCCATCAATGGACCATCCTCCTTCGCCAGTCATTGCCCCTGCACTTGGGGGACAGTTGCTGCTACATTAGAGACTGTGACAGAGCTCTCCACAATGGGAATTAAATATTCTCTCTGTTATTATGTGAATCTCCACCCACTGTGACAATGCCCCATGAACATCTGAACACATTTATATACCTTAAATATATGTCCAGGTGATCTTCCTCCCATGTATCCTCAATCACTGATATCTCACACCAAATTTCTTGATGGTAAGTTTGTGTGTCAGTTAAACTAGCTCTGCTTCAGACTGAGTAATTTGAATATGCTACTCATGTCTCAATCTGAGCCCTGGTTGGAAAGACAGAACCTAAATGGAATATATTTTTTCAAAAAGCCATGAATAATCTATTTAAAAGGCAAATGAAAAGCAAACACTTCTTAGGGGATAATCATGTTATTACTTTTGTTCTCAGTCAATTGACTAAAGCAAGGCATATGGACAAATACACCATCTATGAGACAAGAAGGTGATTAGTACGGAAAAGGAGGGCACTACTTATTGATTAATAATCTAGTCTACCATGAGGAATCGAATTACCACATGAATGGAAGCCAAGTTCTCTGGAAATAGATAAGTTCCTAATTTAGTTTGAGAACTAGGTAGTGTGAACACTCTACCTGTCTCTAAAATTGTTATTTAAGAGGGGTTCTTCTCTAAGATTACATGAATTGATTGCAAGTTATTAAGAATATCTCTTATACTTCCAGGGATAATATCAAGAATGTGTAAAGACAACATATTGAATAAGAGGAAACAGTTGCAAAGAATATTTCAGATAAGAGCTTAATATCTAGAATTTATAAAGAGGTTTTACATCACAACACTACTAAAAGACAAAAACTTCAGTAAAAATAAGCAAAAGACTGGAATAGATATTTTCCAAGGTAGATAAACAAATGATCAATAAGGTTATGAAAAGATAGTCAATATCATTAGCACTAGGGAAATGCAAATCAATATCACAATGAAATACCACTTCACACATACTAAGCTGGCTATTAATTTTTTTTAAAAAAGGAAAGCCACAAATGCTGGAGAAGATGCAGAGAATTGGAAGATTACTTCATTGTTGGCAGAATCTAAAATGGTGTAGTCAATGTAGAAAGCAATATAGCAGTTTAACAAAAAGTTAAATATAGAATTACCATCTGTAGCATTTTGACATAACTTATGAATTCCAAAAAACAATGATTATGGTTATAAATTTGTCTGTTTCTCTGGGTGCAATCCAGTTAATTGTATTAGATTCACCTGAGATATCTTTGATTAAATTACCTGTTAAGATTAGCGTTTTGATTCAAACACATCAGTAGGGCATGACTCAGGGTTGAGCACGCACCCCCTTGGTGGGCTGATATAAATGGATACTCACTTAAGGAACTCCAGAAGAGAGTGAGATCTGTCATTTTTTTATCCTGTGGCCCTGGGGAGACATAAGCCATTCTCTTGATAGCTTATAGCTGACTTTGGGATGAATGTCAAGACTGATATAGGAATCCATTAGAGAAAAGCCCTATGCCAGACTACAGCTGAGATCAAAAGAAGTTGAACCCATGTGACCTTTAGGGGAAGAAGGAAGGAGAGACCAGGCAGAGACCACCTGCCATCTTGCTTCAACAAATGACAACAGACTTTGGTGAGAAAGCAGCCTTGAGTTGGACTCTTAAGGGCCTTATAACTGTAAGCTTTTATATGAAATAAATACCATTTATAAAAGCAAACATTTTTCTGGTACTTTGCATCAGCACCACTTTCGCTAACTAATACAGAATTTGGTACCAGTACAGTGGGATGGTGCTTTTGATATTACCAAAATTGCTGGAATGGTTTTATCCATGGCTAAGGGGTGTTTTTTGGAGGAATTGTGAGATACTTGATGTAAAAGGCCTAGACTGCTTTGAAGAGACTCTTGGTAGTAATATGGAGCTTAAAGTTACTTCTGATAAGGACTTAGAAGGAAATGATGAAACTATTATTGCAAACTAGAGGAAAGGCAACACTGTTTTAAAGTTGCAGATAACTTAGAAAGATTGACTGCTGATATTAAATGGAACAAAGAATTTGAAATTTATGAGCTTGGACATTTACCCAGAGAGATTTCCAAACTAAATGTAGAAATGCAGCCTGGCGTCTCCTTGCATCTTATAGTAAAATGCTAGATGAAAAAGCTAAGCTGAGAATTAAATTTTTGGACACAAAGAAGCCAGAAACTGAATCTGGAAATTACAAGAATCTGGAAATCAAGCCCACAGGTGGTACTGCTCCATTTGTGGAATTAACTAAACTTAGAACTTGTAAGTCAGTATTGAAAATGCAGTTATCCAGGAAAGGCTTATGGAAAGTCCTACTGTCTGTTGGCTTGCACCCCTTCTTCCTGCATGCTAAAGGAACAAGCTTTTTGAGAAAACTGTATGTACAAAACCACTGTCAACCTGGATTAAAACAGAGATGGAAGAGAAAACAGCTTTAAGAAGAAAACCATGGAATTTGCTGTCTGCAAATAAGACATCTCTTTAGACCAAGAAAGGAACTCCACCCATGTGTACAGAGAGGGTAAATTTGCCCCAATATTTGAAGAGGGTGGATATTTCAGCCTGCTGTTTAGGGAGAGTTTTTCTGCCCCAGGTTACCAAGAAGGATGGAGCACATAATCTAGTGTTGGGGAGAGTGAGGTCATCAGCCCATTGCTCTGAGAAGGGTGGGCCCATTCTCCATAGATTGGGGAGAGTGAAGTTGACACCCCATTTGCTGAGAAGGGTGAGCCTGTACCCCATACATCAGGGAAGGCCAGGTTACCAACTCACTCTTCTGAGAGGGTTGGAACTGTATGCCAAATATTAGGGACAGTGTTGCTGTTACCTCATTGTACTAAGGGAGTTGAGACTGTACTCCAG